>JANHAO010020260.1:0-12913 GCA_026873985.1 Saraca asoca | reverse complement strand
CTTTTCAATTTAGTCCCTAAAAACTTTTCAGTTTAGTCCTTTCAAATTTCAAAATTTTTTATTTTTAATTTTCCCTTTTTATTTTCTTAATTTTTCGGGTGTTACAATAAAATAGCCAATAGTTTGATCTCTAAGGTCATGTTACAAAGCATCCTACACGTAACATGTTCGAAGGCAAACATGAGTGTGTAGTTGAAGCATCTATGCACACCGATTCTCAAAGAAGATACCATATAAATAGCCTCTAGAATATATCAAGGGACTTTTTAAATAAGAAGATGGACAATTCCATTTTATTAATATATGTCTTGTAACATAGTTTTAAATGTGTATGGGGAGTTTCTAAGCCATCACACTCTAATACGTAGCCCATGCCATAATGCCCACCCGGGTCATTGGACGTGCCTCTAAAGTGCATTTTAAGTCAAAGCCCTAATAGCACAAATAAATATACTTTATTTATTTTTTAGTTAACATAAGAACTTTTCTCCTAGCTCAAAAGGGTTTTAATGCACCATCTAATATGGACGCGAAGATAAAAATGCAAGGATTGTAGCCACATATTTTTCTCCTCATATTAGACAAATGATTTATGCTAAAAAGACATAAATATCCCCAAAATAGGAAAAATAATACACAAAGTGCATTTGCTCTCGAATTCGTACCATGAGACTTCTTATTCCTGCTTGATTTTTAAGCTAATTTTCATCTAAAACCAAACATATTTGTCTGTCAAATTGGTTCATAAGGCCAACTTGTGACATTCCCTCTACTTTAAATTTCAATGTTCTCATTGACGCTTCAATCTAACACAATTTCCATGAAGTTTTTCTCTACTGAGTGTCAGCTTCTCGAATTTTCATTTGGGTCTTCAACTTGCTTTCCTTACATTTCTCCTTCTATCGTATCATGCTTGTCTCTTTAAGCTAACATTATTCAAGAGGTTTTGATAAATGACACCCTCAACTTGACATAGCTTCCATGATTGTCATCAGTCTACTACTCCTCAGCTCTTCCCTTGACTGCTTCTTTGCTTTACCTCCTTGAACTCACACCATTGAACATTTGCTTCCCTTGTCACCTTTAGGTAATTGCCTTTGGTGTCTTAGGCTATGTTACCTCCACAAACTTTATGATCTACCTCTATAGACTCTGCTTTGTTATCTCAACACATACTCCCATGCCATCGTCTTTATAGTTTTCCAATTTGTTGCACCTGTAACTTCTCTTGGGCCACTGATTCTGTAGCACTTAGGTTGTCATTTTTGCAACTTGTGCTTACCTTTTTACCTTTATAGCTTGCAACACACTATCCTTGCATAACTCTTAGCTCACTAACTTTATAGTTTAAGTATGTGCTACCTCCATAGCTTATGCGCTTTCTTAGCATTTTAGTATGCCTACATACAAATATGCCCCACATCCAATGTCTCATTCCACCAATGTGAGAGGTGCAAGTCTTATGCCTTACTTTTGTGCAAGTCCTAAACCTTGCTAACAAAACATGACTTGTTTGTAAGTCCCATTTCTTGCTTATAAGTTTGCTCACATTGGGTTCGATTAATCCATTATATTTACTATGCCACATCTATACTAGATCTGATTGTTCTAACCCTTTTTGAGTTGACACCCTTGTGTTATCTCAAACATTATAGTCTTTATGGAGATGATGCTATCTAACATCTTGGTCCTTATAACCCCTCTTAGGTTTGCACTCTTTAGTACTATCTCTTCAAAGTTAATATTAGCTCATCTTTCATGACTTTCATAGCCACTCACTAGTATCTTGGCCTTTCTAGCTACTTCTTTGATGATTAATGCCTTTTCTCTTGACATTTCTTAAGCAACATCTTTCAATATCTAGGCTCTTATAGCCTAGTTTGAGTATATGCTCCTAATGAATCTTTCTTTGAGTGTATCCTTGTAATGACTCTTTCTTCAAGTGCATCCTATTGATGAATCTTTCTTTGAGTGCATCTTCCTATTGACTCTTTCTTCGAGTGCATATTTTTGATGGCTCCCCCACATTAATGGCTTAATGAGGGTTGAGCATAAAGTTAACCACCACTCTAGCTTAAGCTTTATTTTATTTGTGCATAAGCAAATTATGAATTTCATGATCATTATCGTAAAATTTGTCTTACAACTATATAATACTAACCTTATCTAGCTCAAGTCATTGTCACAACTCCACCATGTGATTATGTAGCTCTAGCTTACTACACCTTTTATTTTTATCGCTTGTCATATGACTATGATGTGCTAGCTTCTCTAGCATCTCGTCTCGAATCTTGTGGATGAGCACTATAGCTTGTTCATTACACCCACATGATTTGTTATGCATAACAAATCCCTTCTAGACCATCTCTGTCCCTTCTAGGTTTACTTCTTCGAGTAGGATTCATGCCCTTTGACACAATTTTGGACTCTTTTATATATATATATATATATATTTGTCTACTTAACATATTAGAAGAGATGTGTCATCTCGAAAGATGTGTCAATTGTCTATTATGGCCATACTTTCTAACATGACTATAAGTTTACCTTCTAGGCTTCGCTGATAGCTCATATATCTTTTATAGACATAGTTAAGCCATCTTTATAAGACCAAGGCTTCTCCCAAGGCTTCATCCCACTAGATAAGCCATCATATCTCTCACATTTTCAAATGGGTTTTCATTCTTTTAAATATTATTATAAATAAGTGCATAATCAATGTCATATGCTGTAAAGTAAGCCTATCAACTTCTGCACACATTTACACTTGATACATCATTAATATTCCTTTGAATGTAATATCTTGCACATTAGCCTTTGAGTTGCTCCAACCTCTTGCTACCCTTTCAATCAAGTCTTTAGTAGCATCTCTTTGCTATTTTAACAAGTGTTCACTTCACTCACAATCCTCATATGCTTTTGACAAGTCAAATCCTCCAATTGTGGCTCGTTTGATCTATTCTTTAACACTAACCAAGCTTTAGTACCAATTGTCATAGTTGGCATTGAAAGATCTCTTCCCTAACATGACACATTTGTTGTCCATCTTGTCTATTTCATCACCCTGCCTACTTGGTCACCATGCCTTCTACTTTGAAAGCTTGGTGAAACATATGCATTTAGTGAAATAAGTGCTTAGCATGGAACTAATCCGAGGTGGTAACCATTGGCACCTAATAAAGCACTTTGTAATGGTCCAGAGGAGAGTCACGTTTTACCATTGTTCACATGCGAGAGTTCGTAAGGATTGGATTGTGAAATCTTTTGCTTTGATACCATATAAGTAGCCTTTAGTGTATTATAAGAAGGGACTTTCTAAATAAGGAGAGGGATAATTTCATTTTATTAATATATGCCTCATTATATAGTATTAAGTATGTAGTTAGAGTATCTAAGTCATCACACTTTAACATCTAACCTGTGCCATAGTGCCCATTCAGGTCACTAAATGCCCATAAAGAGTATTCTAAGCCAAAGCCCTAATGACATAAGTAGACATACTTTTTATGAGTTAACATTGGGGTTTTTCTCCTTGCTTGGAAGGATTTTAATACACCATTTCACATGAACACAAAGATAAAAATGCAAGGATTACAACCATGTGCTTTTCTATTTGCACTAGATAAATGATCTCTGCTAAAAAGACAAATATATCCAAAACAGGAAAAATAAGGAAAAACAATACACAAGTGCATTTGCTCATGAATTTGTACCATATAACCTTTTCTTTATGCTTGAATTTTATGCCAAGTTTCATCCAAAATCAAGTATGTTTGCCAGTAGAATTGATTCATGAGGATAACTTAAGATATTAGGGTGTGAGTAGGAACCTGTCTTGTTGCAATCATACTGAGTCAACTAACCCATCATTGTAAGCCTAACTACAAAGCTCACGCCTTTGATATTCACAATAGGTCTAGGTGTCAATAAGGGCCCAATTAAATGATCACCCTTTACTAGCCTATTATACAATATTATCTTGACATTTAATTATCTAAATTAACAAATAGTCTGAACTACCGCAGTCTAATATAGGGAATTTTAATAATCTTCCTCCTGGACAACATAGTTTAGTAAACAACACACTAGATAACAATTTGTGGCCATAACAAAGAGTTTCAAAAAACACTTATGACACCATTACAACCATAAGTCTAGCATAAGTATCTAATAATGCATATCATCATATTCGATAAGGATACAAATACTATACATGTTTTGAATATTTATATTCCATTGACAAAAATATAATGTGGAATATGTTAGCAAGAAGACATACATAACAAAATGTGATCAAATGTATATCTTTACAAAATGGTTTATGCATCTACCCATGATGTTCAAATGAAAATTAATAATCTCAACACAACAATAAGACATGGTCTGAATATCTATATCAATATGCCATAAAACAATATGCACAATCAACAACAATAACAAAACACACACACACACACACAAACACACACATATATATATGAAACATATAGCAACATCATTAACGTTTCTTTAATCTCAAGATAATAATAATACTAGTTTATCATTTGAAAAAATAAAACTTCTACTAATCCTGAACATGGAAAGGCTTAGCCAAAATCATTCTTGTCACTTGTTTGCGAAAAATTTTACACCTAAGTCTATGGTTAGTGAATCCCTAATCATACGATTCGTGGCAACATGTATAATGCTTATGTATTTTCTCTATAAAAAATTGATAATAACAAAATATTTTGTATGGGTAAAACTTTTGTTATTTTGGAGAAGTTCCTTATGGTGGCATTGTAACATATAGTTAAGGTCCTAGAAATGCTCTCATCAGCCTTGAATCCAAATATCATATTCCTTAACCAAACAATCTCACAAGTGGTTTCACAGCATACAACATACTTTACCTTTATAATAGAGGTTGCTGTGATTGACTGCTTGACATTTTTCCATAAAACAACTCCTTTTACCATCATAAAGATATATCCAAATGTTGACAACTCTTTGTAATCTAGATAACTCACAAAATTAGAGTTAAAGTAGTCTGTAATAACTAGATCACCAAATCTTTAATAAGTCAGCACAAAATTCTTACCTTGCATTTACTTCATTACTTTCTTCATAGTAGTCCAATGTTTCTATCCAGGATCACTCAAGTATCTCCTAAGTACACCAATCGCATAAGCAATATCAGGATGTGTACATACTTGAACATATATATTAGGCTACTAACAATAAAAGCATATCAGTCTTACTTTATATATATGATATTTCTTCATCATTTTGAGGACACTGAACTTTAGAAAGAATCTCACCCCTTTAGAAGGGTGCAGTACTTTAAGAGCATAAAAAAATATATCAAACCTTTTAAGTACATTTTCAATGTACGATCTTTCAAAAAAGCTAAGAAGCCCCGATATTTGTCATGGTGGACCTATATACATAGCACGAAAGAGGCATTACTAAAATCCTTCATATAAAAAAATATGTCCATAACATCTACTTTATCTCAATCACAAGGCTCATATCATTATTTACAAAGAGAATATCAATAACATACAAGACTAGAATCATAAATCTGCCTGTATCCATCTCAAAATAGAAACATTGATTCGAAGATACTATTGTTTAGACGTTTTACTCAAATCATATATGAATGTTTTTAACTTACATGTTAAGTATTCTTTATCCTTCTCTTGTAAAACATTTAGTTGGTTCATGCAAATAGTTTTTGATAAATTGCCATTCATAAAGGTCATCTTAATATCTATCTGATGTAGCTTTAGATCCATCAACACTATAACAACTCAAAATAAGTCTTTAGTTGAAACAAGTGAGAAAATTCTCTACAATCAACACCTTTTTTTTCTAAGTGTAGACCTTTACTACCAATCTAGCTTTATACCTTTCAAACTCCCTTTGAGCATCCTGTTTGGTTTTAAAGACCCACTTGCATCTAATAAGCTTGCAACCAATAAATAATTCTATAAGATCTCACACATCATTATGGTGCATTGAAAAAACAATTCATCATTCATAGCTTTCATCTATTTTAAAGAATTAGAACTTCAAATAGGTTTATATAAACTGGTAGGATCATTATCATCATTAACATCAAATTTATGTTTATGTAGGTATACTAGATAGTTATTAGTAATTATTAGTTTACAAGTCCTTTAGGATTTCCTTAAGGGTACTTTATGTACAAGATTTAGTTCTTTTCTTATATTAGCGAAGTATTAAACTCTCCAAATTTTACCATTCTATCATTTGTTGTATTTGATCATTTTTTGGATCAATTTAGTATGTTTTAACTAGTGACGATGCTAGTGGAATAACAATTTGTACCTCTCTAAGTGTTGACGTTGGATTTTAGTTCTGATCTAAACTTCGGCCAATGAGGGATTCTTTCGAGATCTCAAACTGCTGATTGGTTCTCAAACAAAAAACAACAGAATAAGCAAGAAGGGAGAGAAGAGTAGCAGGAAATTATAAGGGTTTTAGCATGGTTCGACCAAATTTGGGCAGCACCGAACTCTACGTTCATAGTAATATATTAATCTGGGAGTATTTTACAGAGCTTCAGTATACAGGTGTCTCTCTCTCCCTTTTTAATGTTCATCTCATTCCTATATTTATAGAGGAGAGGAGGTTATAATTGTAATTATACATACAATAAATCTATTACATCATTATTTAATAAACAAGACTTGAATAGACAAACTAAATCCTAAAATTCACCTATTGTAGATTGCCTCCTGCAAGTGGGCCTTGTGTGTCTGCTAGGCAGAATGTGAATTTGTCTTCTATCTAGCGAGCTCCCAGGTCACTAGTCATGCCTCACTGGTCACTAGTCACACCTCGCTAGCCAGATCCTTCAGTCTAGAAATGTCCATCTTCGGAGAAGGCGAGGTCGAGCTGGTTCTATCAAGAATGAGCTTAAGCTGAGGAGGTTGCTCTACATTACGAGCTGAAGGCATAACGATCTAAGTACTTCTCAAGCTAGGTCTTTGTCGTGTTCAGGTTACTCGCTAGTCCGTCAAAGATGATTCGAATTTCACCCATAACACTAAGAGAGATATTTTATGATTTTCATTCCCATTACCTAATCAATCCTTAAAATAGACATCACAATCTACTTCAATTATCCTGGTGGTGTGGGTTAAATAGTAAAATCTACTACCTCTATATTTGTTATAATATCCAATAAAGTAATCATTGATAGTCTCTGGTTCAAACAACTTTGCAAATAGATTATATGGCTTAACTTCAACCTTGCAACTCCAAACATAGAAATATGTAAGACTAGGCTTTTCCCATACAATAATTCATACAAGATTATAGATGCAGACTTACTAAGGATGTAATTCAGAACATATACAATAGTCTTTAAAGTATCATCATATAGAAAGACTAGTAAAATCGAATGTGTCAACGTGCATTCAACCATGTCTATGAGTATACAATTTTACCTTCTTGCAATCTCATTTGTTTGGGCATTTTAAGCATAGTGTAAATAGCCTCAATTTCACAATCTTGGAGATATCTCATAAAAAAACTAGGATTTCCATCATTTTTATTACATCGTTATAGTACTCATCACCTTAATTAGAATTGATGTCTTTTTCTTTCTCATTTTGAGTCTGATCTTAATCTTGAATACCTTACAAGTATTTAAGGATTCTGACTTTTCAATGAGGAGTTCCACCTGACCACAACTTGAAAAATAATCAATAAAGGTGAAAGATCAGTGTCTACCCATAGTGCTTAGCATAAATAGTTTACCAACATTAGTGTGAATCAACTCCAAAACATCTAGTTTTTTGGTCTTTTCTCTTTTCTAGCTCTAGCAGAAAGTTTTCCCTTGATGTAATCAACATATGTACAAAAATAGATATGTCCAAGTCATAAATAATTTCTTCTTTTGTCAATCACTTCACCTTTTTTATGGAGAAATCACCCATATGTTTATTCCATAGCATTGAAGATCTCACATCAATTCTAACCTCTTTTATTTCTACCCACAACATTTATTGAATAAACTGACTTTTCATTTCCAAATGACAACTATATTCATTGCTCTAAGGTAACAATTAGAATCTATTCCTTCTTATTAAAGGTAAATAAACAGTGTTACTTAACTCCAAAATATGACTAGAAGATAAACTCTAGGCAACTACTCCTATATGTTCAACTTACACTTTTCCACCTTTTCCAATTTAGCTATTGGCTTTCTATCACTTGGGTTCCTCTTATTTCTTAGTGCCTGTAATAAATTTTATAATATAAATGATTGCACATGTATCTAACTATCAAATGTTTGATAGATGTCTACAATATTAGACTTCAAACACACTAAAGCTAGCAAAAACTTCTTAGTGATTCATGTCAACTTTCTTGTTTCTCAAAATTAGGTTCCTTTATTATCCTTTGGATATGACTTATTCCCACACTTAGTATTTGATCTTTGTGAAGCAAAGTGAGCATAGTGACATTTTCTTTCTTCATGTCTCTTCTACTAGACTAACAATAAAGATCATCTTATTGATAGTCCACTCACCCTCCTAGGTGTGATATGATGTTTTAAGAATATCAATTTGAGTTGGAAAAGAATCAAAACATGCTAGATCAAATAACTATTTCCCAAGTCCATTTTCATGTCCTTCAAACAATTGCACTAGTGCATCGGCTACATGATGTACCCATGAACTCCACTAACACCATGAGATACCATTTTTTATAGCAATGAGAGGTAATGTCCTTTATCGTCCTTATCAAACTTTAAAAATTTCTCAACTACAGAGTCCATAAAGCTTTAACATTTGAAGAGTCAACAATACTTTTCTTGATATTCTTATCCTTAGTATACGACATAACCATCAAGGACACCTTATCAGAATGTGTCCATTTTTCATAAAGAGCCCTTTTACACAAGAGTAAATTTATTGTCTATGGTTGGCTTTTTTCTCTCAATGCCAAATCCAAGTCCAAGTTAGTGATTGTCAGATATAGTTTCATCAAGTTAGCCAAGTCCTCATAATTGGTTTCACTCACAATTTTCATGAAAGTTAATTACATAGGTTATAGAAATTGAGGAAATAGTAACTTATGAAATTCATCATAAATTTCTATGATACATATTTAATGTAGTCATCCTATCATTTTCCTCATAAAACACAAACTATGCAACTGTAAATAGTATTACAATATAAAGCCCAATATCGAAAAGGCATTTAAGGCTTCATAATATAATACAAAAATTAAATATTACATTCCCAAAACTTAACACTAATAGAGCATTTAAAATTTTAAGAACATAAAAAGTAATCTTCACACTCACATTATCACTAACAAACTATATTAATAATATTATACTAATAGGATATGTATATTACTAATATAGCACTCTCCTTGATATAATAAAAAAATTTATTTTAACAAAATTTTATGCAACTGATGCCATGATAGGTGAGTATACAATCACACAAAATTTCACAATATAATATGAGTAACATAATTCTACATAATTACAATTTCATACATATAAACATGTCAAATTCTAATAATAATAAAACAATATCAAAGAAATATGGAAAAATTACATATAATGGTTCAATATGTAAGAATCATATGATAAAATTTTTAGGCAAAAAAAAATGTCAAATGAACACTTAACTAAATTATGCAAAATATAAATAAAATATTTTTATTTCTAAAAAAATCTAAAAAATTATAAAAAAAATGAATTCAAAGAGTAGAGCTCAATGATGTAATCAGTACCACAAAAGGATGATCCTAGTTAAGCACGTACTTAGATTTCCTTCAACTTCAAGTTTGGTGACCTGTTTTCAATTTGCGATTAACTTGGTTCCAATATTTGGCCATTCTAAACCAAATTATTTGTGAGTTTTATTCCCTAAATTTTTTCTACACTTAACCTTTTTATCAATTTGACAAAAAAATTGAAAATATTTGCTATAATTTAGCCAAAACACTAATAGTTCAACTGGGAAAATTTTCACTCAAATCTTACATAAGAGAGCAATTTCTATTGGTTTTTTGTCAACTTAATTTAGGGATTTTATCTAATTCATCATTTTAATATAAAAGCATCAATCAATTCAGACAAAACATAAGAAATTAAATCAAATTTTGACAAAAAGTGAATGAACCCAAGCGATCATGGCAGAGTTTGATAATTTCATTTAAAATACTATTCACTGATCAATTTTATTCAAATTGATTCATGCATTTTACGTGTTATACTCTATTGAGATTAAACCATAAATTAATTTGAATAATTTCGCTTCAAATTATTCAAATTTGAGAATCCAATTTTCTAGAAAATCTAGACTAGTCTAATTTGTGATTTCATCTCAAAATTGAGAGAAATTTATAATTAATTTATGCAAAACATCAGCACATAAAGCATAAAAAATTATTCATATAAAACCCATAATATTTCTCATCATAAATTATAGATTCATCAACAATTCAAACACACAAATTTGTTAAATGGAATTTTGTACAAATTAAGCCTTGTAACATAATAGAAAATTTGGTTATGATACCAATTGCAAGAACATGTAAACATGAAATAGCTAATAACCTAATCTTTAATGTCATGTTACAAAGCATTAATCTGTGCAAAACAATTAAAATTAACAATTACAGTGCATAACTAATGTAGATTGAGAAAGAATTCATGAAGCAAAACTCTTAATCAAGTTCACTTTTCACAAATCCTAATAGAAAAAGAGAGATGAAAACTATTTTGTGTCTTCAATATATGACTGTAACACTTTGATGGTTGTCGAATCCACTAAAATTAATTTACTAAACTTCCTAAATTTTTAGTGTTTATAAGTCCAAGTCAAACCCCCAGAGATTTGTTGATTAATTTATGGTTCTAATCTATTGAATGCAACAGACTTAAATAAAATGGGATTTTTACATTTAAATTTGAAATATAAAATAAAAGCAAAATTTAAATTGTGAAAGAGACTTTAATTGGGAAAACTTCACTTGAAGAGAGATGCATACATTCAATTTACAGGCTAATCATCTATACCTAAATGTTATTTTTTTAATGCTTAGCCAAGAATTACCTAGGCAACAAAATAATCCATATTATTCTTCCTCAATTTCATTAATTAAGTCTAGCTTCCAAATTAAATTCTTATTATTAATTGATTCAACATAAAGTAATCCTAGTTAGATTAATAATAGCATTACAAATAAAAAAGAAGAAGCTAAGATTGAATAACAATTTTACACCAACAAATCATTTAATTCATCTTATATTTTTCTTAGGTATTAAACAAAAACTAGGATCATAATTATTAATACCTAATTGTTATATATACTGAACTTTTATAACAATTACGTATTATGAAATTTAGCTAGCAGATAATCACAACAGACAATCAACTAGTGGAACCCATTAGAAAATTATCTTATGCAATCATAAATTAATAAAAACAGAGAAACAATAGACAATTGGATAAAGAATAACTTAGCAAAAAAAATATGATCTCATAATTATAATAAATTGAAGCAAAATTCCCTTAAATTGAAAAACAAGTTTAGCAACATATGGCAAAGTAAATAGAAACAAAACTATGAGAAGAAGAAAAGATCTAAGAGAGATTTTATGTTCCTTCTACCCTAGAAGGACTTCTATTTATACACAAAATAGAAGGGATTGACCCTTCATGATTCTAGAGTAATCTCTAAGTAACCTTGATTCAGTTAGGATTCTAATTACTATGGTTTCCTTTTCTAACAAAGGTAAAATTAGAATTTGTCTTTTTTAGAAAGTTGTAACCCTACTCTTCTTTATTCCATCAAATAAGGCCTTGCTCAAAATAGAGGTTTCAAACTCAAGTTATAGGCTGTTATATATAAAAAGTGGCTTCGCAAGGATAAGTCCCCGAGCGCAACAAAGACCAAGTCCCTCGTTTCGACGAGAAGCCTCCGGTAGGTTTCGTTTCGCCCATCAGAAAGCGACAACAGCGAAGTACTCCTAAATACCAGCCCCGCCTCACTTGTCGCAATACAACAACGTTACAAGGGCATTCGAGTGCATTCCGTAAAATAGCCTCCTTCACGAGGGATGGTCTAGCGAAGAAATTACAAGACCAAATCGTCAACTAGCTGATCACTCCGTTGAAGCCTGCTTCCTCACTACAGTAGAGCCAAGCTCGCCACAACAGTCTCCATGACACCCCCAAGCTAAGGATTCCTGCTCGAAAAGCCCAAGTATCTTACTTGGCTAGACAACTCCAAGCATCAGACATTAATAGGTTCAGGCCTATTGCCAACCTAAAGGGGCCCACCTCGCAGCCTACATTCTGCAGCAGTCGAATTGTGGCCTCTTTACTGTCTTTTCTCATTTATAACTTGATGTAACACCACTGTAGCTTCTAATTAATGCATGTAACTCCTCCTTCCTCTATAAATAGGATTGCATTGTTAGTAGAAGGAGGGCAGAACCTTGTAAGCAGAAATTCTACAAATTACTTTCAATACATCAATAAAAGCTCTGCCGTGGACGTAGGGTCCGGTATCGTCTGGATTTGACCGAACCACGTTAAACGTGTCGTCTCTCTTTTCCTTCTTCCTCTCGATCCCTTCTCTTTTGCATTTCAAAAGTAGCATTGAGTCCCAGAACTCCTCCCCGTTGGTTGAAGTTCAAGTCCTCCGTATGAATCAAATTTCATCGTCAACATTTTGGCGTCGTCTCTGGGGATCATCTGCTTTCTGAGGTTTCCATTGTAGTGTGATAATGGCTAGAGGGAGAACAACTTAAAGTTCTACAGTTTTGATTTCTCAGCAACACACCGATGAGCCTAAAACTCAAGAGGCTCAAACGTCCGATCAGTCCCGATCAGCACTCGAAAACACAGTCAGAGAGTTAGCTGAGACT
>JANHAO010020259.1:0-12911 GCA_026873985.1 Saraca asoca | reverse complement strand
TTAGAAAACAGTTTTTGAAAAACAGTTTTTGAAAACAGGCTGCCAAACAGATTTTTTTGTTTTCAGAAAACAGAAAAATAAAAAAACTGTTTTTAAAAACAGAAAAACTCCTTCCCAAACAAGGCCTTAGCTTTTAGGGACGCTGAATTATAATGCTTTTAATTTACTTGATTGGGATGTCTTACAATATTTTTCAAGACGAATTTGTTCATTATAATGTCTTAATCTACGTTTTCTTTCACTTCATAATGTTAATAGAAAATCAATGATGGAAAAACATTCTGGGGATTCAATGTCAGCTTGCGGCACCGAAGGTGCTTCCTCTTGCTTCCTTGTTTATTGTACATTCTTGTATAGGCATACACGCCATGCCTCTTGATCAGTCATTCCTGCTGTCTTTGTAGGTCCATCTGACATTCCCTCATTTAGTTTTGCTCAAAAAGTGGGAAGCAGTGCATGGGGGATACCGCATAGGGGTGATGCACATCATGCATCAAGTGATGCAAGCTTGTTTTCTAGTTCGTTGCCTGTTCTTGCCCATGAAAAGTGTAAGTGTGAGCTACTATACTGTTATAAGAGATTGATATTTACCTAAATGACAGTCTTTTTACTCAATATGCAGTGACTTTTGCTGATTCAGAGCACTCTGGTCAATCTGTTGATGAGAATTTGCCAATATTAAATACAGTCCCCAAGGATGGTGAGGGGCATGATTCACTTGAAGATTTTGAGATCAATGCAATTGGGAACATGCTTCCTGATGATGAAGAAGAGCTATTAGCTGGGATTATGGATGATTTTGACCTGAGTAGGTTGCCCAGCCAACTGGAGGATCTGGATGAAAATGATCTATTTGGTAGTGGAGGGGGTTTTGAAATGGATTTTGAACCCCAGGAAAGCCTTAGCATTGGTATGTCAAAGATAAGCATATCAGATGGAATCACATCAAATGGCATTGGGTATTATCCACTTCCAAATGGTGCAGGAACGGTTGCCGGAGAGCATCCTTATGGGGAGCATCCATCAAGGACATTATTTGTCCGAAACATCAACAGTAATGTTGAGGATTCTGAATTACGAGCACTATTCGAGGTATTGTAATTTCAAGTCAAATGCTTCAATAAAATTTTGTCTCTTAAAATTTTGCTTAATTAGTGTGCAGTAACACTGTTTTTTGTTTTATTCTTGTTCTCATTTTGCGGCTTTTAGTAAACTATTACAGTTGGTGAGACAACTACTTTTAGTTTGAGTTTGAATATTTTCTCCTCAAATATATAGTCCTTATCATTTGCTTCTATGCAGGTCTTTCATGCTTTACTTCGGCACTTAATGCTTTTCTTTTATTGTTTCCTTATTTTCTTGATAGCAATATGGCGATATCCGAACTTTGTACACTGCATGCAAGCATAGGGGTTTTGTGATGATATCTTACTATGACATTCGAGCTGCTCGCACTGCAATGCGTGCTCTGCAGAACAAGCCGTTGAGACGAAGAAAACTTGACATTCATTTTTCAATTCCCAAGGTTTTTTTGATATAGCTGTACTTAAGACATAACTTGTTGCTGTTGATACTATTATTTTGTTATTTATATATTCTACTGCTTGATTTTAGGATAACCCCTCAGAAAAGGATATTAATCAAGGAACTCTTGTTGTGTTTAATTTGGATCCATCAGTATCAAATGATGATCTTCGTCAAATATTTGGGGCTTATGGGGAGGTCAAAGAGGTGAAACTTTCATTGCATACATGTTTTATCTGTTCATCTAAATTTGTTTTTTCTTTGATCTTTATTTTTATGCCTAGTTCATGCATCAATTTTTAATTCTTCTGTCAAAATTGCAGATCAGAGAAACTCCGCATAAAAGACACCATAAATTTATTGAATTTTATGATGTTAGAGCAGCTGAGGCAGCACTAAAAGCATTAAACCGGAGTGACATTGCTGGAAAACGCATCAAACTTGAGCCCAGCCGTCCTGGTGGAGCACGTCGAACGTAAGTTGGATCTCATATTGGTTAGTTACATTATTAAAGGTTTGCTAGTAAGCATAATTGTTCACTCTCACCTGGTTCCTTGATACTTGAGAGCATTTGATAAGTAGTGTCATTGCCAGAAATTCTATGGGTGAGACTTTAGATTCTTATTTAGCACTTATTTATTTATAATAATAAGGCCAGTATCATTTTATGCGTTTGGGAATCCTACCGTAAATTCTTTTGGATGTTTTTATCAATGTTGATAAACTTCTATAAAAAATACTGCTACCTTTTCTTTGATATAGCTTGATGCAACAACTGAGTCAAGAGTTAGAACAAGATGAAGCACGGATGTTAAGACATCAAGTTGGTTCACCAATGGCCAACTCTCCTCCTGGTAAATATGTCTTACTCAAGTCTCCCCTTTTGTGCTCAGTTCTAATTACATCAATCTAGAAATGTATTTTCAGTAATAACCGATACTTGGGGGCAATTTTACAGGTAACTGGGCACAATTTGGCAGTCCAGTTGAACATAGTCCTTTAGGTTCTTTTGGCAAATCCCCAGGTTTGGGTCGTGCCAATCCAATGAATAGCAATCAGTTGCCTGGATTGGCTGCAATTCTGTCCCCTCATGCATCAAACAATACAAAGATTGCACCTGTTGGTAAGGATCCAGGAAGGGTTCATACCACAAATCAAATATTTACAAACTCTGGATCGACACATGGGTCAGCTTTTCAGCATTCTCTGTCCTTTCTTGAGCAAAAAGTAAATGCAAGCCCTAGACTCATCCCTGCTTTTGGTGAATCAAGGTCAAGTTCATCAAGCATTGGAACACTGTCTGGTCCTCAATTTCTTTGGGGAAGTCCAACTCCTTACTCAGAGCATATGAATACTTCCGTGTGGTCCTCATCTTCTGTGGGGCTCCCGTTTACAACCAGTGGCCAAAGGCAGGGTTTACCATACACTACCCGGCACAGCTCCTTTCTTGGTTCCCGACCCCATCATCATGTTGGATCTGCTCCATCTGGCCTTCATGTTGAAAGGAATTTAAGCTACATTCCAGAATCTCCAGAAGCTTCTTTCATGAACTCAGTAGCCTTTGGGAGTTTGAACCACAATGATGGGAATTTCATTATGAACATGGGTGCGCGAACATCTGTAGGAGTTGGTGTTGGCATTCCAGGAAATACAACTGAAATAGGTTCACCAAGCTTTAGAATGATGTCAATGCCTAGGCATAGTTCCTTGTTCCTTGGAAATGGTTCTTACTCTGGACCAGGAGCGAATGAAGGATTAGCTGAACGTGCTCGTAGTCGACGACCTGAAAGTAGTGTGAGCCCAATTGATAGCAAGAAGCTGTATCAGCTTGATCTGGACAAGATTGTCAGTGGGGAAGATAATAGGACTACTCTAATGATTAAAAACATTCCTAACAAGTAAGAAAAATGTATCCTAGTGATGTGACTGATTATTATACTGGAAAATTGACTAGTGTGGTAATTGTCGAATTTCTCAATGGTTCCTGCATAATGTGACTTAAGGTACACCTCAAAGATGCTGCTGGCTGCAATAGATGAGAATCACCAGGGCACTTACGATTTTCTTTACTTGCCAATTGACTTTAAGGTACATATATACTATAAATAATTCTTGATTGGTGATGATGGATTTCTTTAGGATGCTTTGTTGACTGTGGTTCTGTTTTCCTTGCAGAACAAGTGCAATGTGGGTTATGCTTTTATCAATATGGTGTCTCCTGCACACATTGTTCCCTTTTATAAGGTTTAAACTCTGAACCTATGCAAATACTTAAATCTGTGTTGGTCAGAAGTATGCATGCCATTTTAAGGATTCATATCAAACTTATGCAGGCATTTAATGGGAAGAAATGGGAGAAATTTAACAGTGAAAAAGTTGCTTTGCTGGCATATGCTCGAATCCAAGGAAAGGCTGCACTTGTGATGCACTTTCAAAGTTCAAGCCTAATGAATGATGATAAGCGTTGCCGACCAATTCTCTTCCATTCTGAGGGCCAAGAGACTGGTGACCAGGTACCTTTCAACTCAAAACAAGTGCCTAACGCATTATTCCTTTGGCATCGGAGGTCTTTTAAATTTTAAAAATGAATGTGTAGTTGGAATTGGATATAGATTAATGCCTTTTCCCATTCAACCTCTACATGCATTGGTTAGTAGAGAAGTCTATGGCCAATCCTTTACTAGACTTTCTAAAGAAGCAATGGATGGTGACCTGTAGCCATGTGTATCTTCTTCAAACCATAAGTACACACGCATTGTATTTTAAAGGAGGGAGGGGGACTTATCATAGAAGTCAAAGGCTCCATGTGTAAGAAGTTTTTCTATGTTAAACTTGTAGATGAGATTAAAAATTGAAATAGCTGTGTGGGGAGAATAGTTTGATTTAATACTAAATTTTTACCGTTTTTCCTTTTTTATGTAAACTTTGCCTTCAAGGACATGGCTGACTACTTCTTTGTGTCTAGGAACCTTTCCTTACCAGCAATTTGAATATATGCATTCGCCAATTGGATGGGTCATACTCAGGTGATTTGTTGGAGAGCCCAAAGAGCAATTTGAATGAGAAGCTAGAGAAAAGTTAACTCTTTTATTAGATATATTATGCCTAGCCACAAGAAATGGGGTGTAGGATCTGCTAACCACTGCATAGGTAAATATTGTTTGTGTATAAAGTTGATTTCTTCCCCAAAAAAAAAAAAATAATAATAATAATTATAAGGAAAAAAACGATAAGTGTATAAAGATGGAGCAGCCTAATTTTAATACTGGAGACCAAGGAGTTTTTTGATTGGTGTGTATATTAGTAAATAATAATCATCAACAGCAAAGAAGCAAAGAGATTCTTCTTGATATGTAAAAGAAAATTGTTAATTAATCATCGGATAAGAATAAGGTGGAGCATATTGCTGGATGATGACAAGTCTCTGCAGCAGTATGCCTACAAGCCAGATTGTGCAGGATAACTCCGTCTGGAATTTGTTATTTATATTTTCCTATTATTGTTCCGAGTCTTCTGGTCCATTTGCAGATATAAATGATGTCCATATGGGGAAATAGGTTGTATATAAGGATACAGTATCTTGTTTTGTCAGTGTTGTTGTCATGTAGCCCGGAAAATGCTGAATGAATGTAAAGATGTTCAGTCAGTCAAGTGCTTCTTGTCATTGTATTCATTTCAGAATATGGTCACTGTAAAACTCTTGATCATAACTGGAGGTTCTTTGAAGTGATGCATTATTTATTCCTCGTAGCACTGTTATTTACTAGCTTTGATCATAACTGGAGGTTCGTTGAAGTGATGCATTATTTGTTCCTCATAGCACTGTTATTTACAAACTTCCATTTCGCACTTTTTTTTTTTTTTAAATTTTTAACTTAAGTGGTTCTATGCAAAATGACAAATGTAAGAGGCACCTGTGAAATGTTTTCTGTGCAAATGGTATTTTAAGCCGGGAACCTCTAAAAGGGGTCTTTTCAACTAGCAGACTCAACAGCAAACGATATCGACTGGTATTAATGATGCTTTCAGAATTACAAAAGTGGACGTTACGGATAATGCTTTCAGAACAAATGGGTGACCATTAATTTGTGCCTGTGACATAACCTAAATGGCGGCTGTAGTTCATTAATGGAGTGCAAGAAACTTAATACAGCAAGTTTCTTTTTGTCTGCATAATTAAAAATTTTATAACCATAACACATGCCTTAGGCTGTATTAACCTCAATAATTTAAGGCTAAATTCTGAACATGAATACTTTTAATTAGCAGTAAAAACCTTGCATGATCATACAAACAAGTGAATTATAATGCCTGTTCAGCAATATCCCTAGACAAATAGGATGATGTGAATTTAAGTTCCAGTCTTTTACCAAAGTTTATATGCCAAGGTTAATATTGTTGGGTTTTCAGAATAAAGACCGGATCAGATGGAGTTTCACACTTTTTTCAGTGCACCCAGAAAGGTTGTAATCCCTTATTATGACAGTTCAATATTATTTCCTAACGCATCTTTGATTTCAAATTTGTAGGGCATTAGCAATGGATCCCGCCAAACTTAATACTTCAAAAGGAGCTTTATTTGATATAGCTTTGACAGTATGCGGGCAAGAATCTGTGATCCAAAAATAGGCAAATGCATTCTCCAGTCCTTCTGCAAATTAAGTTTGAATGGGATAAAAATCATACAATATATATGGAAAATATAGGAATACAGAGTATGATGTGATATCATGCTAGACTAACCCTCTTTATGAGTGAACCGCCCCCATGATTGGTCAGGAAACACACCATGAGTGACATAAGCACTCACTTTTGCTGCACCATGGGCTGCCAAGACTTTCTGTGCCAACCAAAGATACAAATGTATGGTTATATCTAGATGTGGAAGGCATTGAGAACTTAAACATACTATATAAGCAGGATTCTTCTTTTGAGGGAAATAAACAACTTTCAGATATGAATGGAATCACTGACCTGACACTCAATCAGGGTGCCACCAGATTGGACCAAATCATCAACAATGACAACGTGATGACCAGTAGCATTGCCTTCCTTAAGCCGGACTATCCTCTTATCACCTTCACGAACCTTTGTACATACCACCTATTAATTCAAAACATCAGATACTCTCTATCAAGAATGAATTGCAAAGTAAACGAAGAGATACTTGTGGGAGACAAACCACAGGAAAATTATCAAACTGCTTGTGGAAACGCTTCCAAGCACCATCATCTGGAAATGCAATAACTACCTGAAAAAAACTAGAATTAGGAATTTTGAATATCAAAAGAAAAACATGAGAATAGTGAGCAGTAAAGTCCACTGCAAAATATAAGACAGTCACTATCTTAAACATCACAAGAATCACAACATTCATGTAATCTACAGATAAAAGTAATGTGAAATAATGCAGAAGACTCACATTATCAGCATCAGGAAGCTGGTTCAGGCGTTGCTTTAAGAGAGGAATACCAGTCTCAAATAGAGGCAAAACCTCATCTCCAAAATAAAACCTCTCCTGCATGATGATTTTCACAGTTCAGTGACAGTGGAAAAAATGGTGATGCAACATCTATTACATGTAGAAGAAAACAGGATAGAGAGCATATACAGGAGAATAATAATATTATATCTAGATGTTTAATATTTCCACCAAATAGCCAGGGTCTCTCAAAATGGCGGAAATGAATATAATAAGTTTGCTAATTTGTTAAGTAGCTTGAGCATGTTGAAGTAAATGATCAACATTTGATAAAGCAGTTGAAACACACCTTACATATATTTTATAAAAGCTCAACAAAAATATTTTATACTTACAATTGAATATTGAAAGAGCAGCAGAATAAAGAGCAGGAGTTGCAACTACTAAAGTGATTGAAAAGATGAAAGGAGTATGAGTAAACAACAGAACACAGAAGCACCCATTTGGTCATTATTTCTGTCTCTCAAATCTCTATCCTCATCTCTCTCAATCGTTTACTTAGGAGCTCTTCTTACCTTGTAATTTCTAAGCTTTCATACCTAAGCTAGATTCCTCCAATTGCTGCTCTGACAGAGAAACAGGATGGGAAAGTTCTGAAATTCATCTTTATGTGGAATGTAGAAATGCATATGAAAGACATTGATAAATAATTCTTTTATAATTTTAAAAAAATACAAAAATATATGACCTAGTCAATTTTTACTTTTTATATCCTTTATATCTACATACACCAATGTATCTAACTGGAAGATGACTATTTATTTTGGAGAGAGCACATTCTGTACTTGAAAGGAGCATAGTTCTTTAGTGCAAGACACAACAAAACACAAGCACTATATAAGTACACCATAGATCGCACACAAGCAAATTGACTATGAAACAAAGCTTCCACTAATTATTACAATAAGTACGTAAAAGCAAAGCACAATACTTTTTCTCTAATGCATTAAGTACATATACCTGCAAAGCATGTATGTCATATATGACTAAACTAGTTGGGCCTCCTCTTGATATGGGAATATCTGACAACATCCTTGCAAGTGTGAATGCAGTTGCTACATCTCCTTCTTCTTCCATTCGCTCAAATGAACCAGTAGGAAAGAAAGGCAACACCAACGTGAAGGAAGCAACAAATAGACGCGGGAGTGCATATATGACGGATAGCTGTTCAAAGACATGTGCTGGGGAGCTGAAAGATGCCAGAAAAGCAACATGTTGTCCTCGTAGCTCCTCTGCATTGTGTATGTAAATATTTGGAAATCCATCGGCAAAGGACCTGGATAAGCATAAAATCAAAATGAGTCTCCCAATTATATTTCTAAAGAACGAAACAGCTAAATACACATACAATTTATTTGTAACTGTGTTGCCCAGGTGAAAGAGCAGCAGATCAAGGAAATGAAGCAGCCATCGCGAAAGTTTTTAATGAAAAATCATCATAAAATAAGATTTCAACTCTATTTACGAAAGGCAGATGGTGTCGTAGCTAGGGATTACTATGACCAGACGCACAGCCCAAGGCCAAAAGAAATTGCCAAATATTTAAATTTCTTCAAGTCGGGGCCTTAAAACTTGATAACATACATATGCATTCGTTTCAGGAGAAGTAGAACTTCAAATAGCCATACCTTACACAGAGTAAAAATTCAAAGAAACAAGCAGTGATCAAAGGGTAACCCAGAACTGGTGCATTGCAGATAGCCAGGAAAGGGGAAAAACCATCTTTTTAAGCGATTGAAAGGAAAAAAAGCAATAAATCTGTACCCATAACAGAATTGGCACATTACGTCACAGGTGAACATAAAATACATATTTTTAAGGAAAAAAGCACAGAGAAAAGGTTATTTATTTATTTTTTTAGGCCATTCAGTATCAAAGTTTGAGGAGCAAAAGAGGAAGTGTACCTCCAGCTGATGTTCTGGAGAACGATGTCGTCGGATTGAGCAGCTACCTTGCGGGCAAGATCTTCACAGTCCAGGCAGTAGAAGAGGTTGACTTGCTTCTTCGGAGACTTGTCCATCACCATTTTTCGTCAGTTGGATTGGATACTGTGCGTGCGTGCAGACAAAGCGGGATTTTAGAGGCAAGGGGTTTTAGCGGCAGACAGGTAAATAGGCAGTGGGTCTGCCGTTAGTAAGACGATGGTCGTATTAGGATGTGTTTGGCAATATGATTTGCAATCCCATGTGAGGAATAGTATATCCTATCTTGTCAGAATAGTGCTCCCATCTAGGATTGGAAGCGAAGAATATGAACATAAATTATAAGATTGTAACGGGATGATAGGCTCCCTATCTATTTTATATATCTATTATGAATTTTTTATGAAAAGAAATGTAGTTTTAAAATATTTAAGTAAGCATATATAATTAAATCACACACATATTGTCACATATTAGTAGGAAAAATAAGCCATCAAGTATGATCTTCGACATATTGGATAGCCTCATCTTCATCCTCATTCTCATCTTTATCCTCATCTAATTGTACTTCTTCTAAGTGTATACCTTCATCCTTTTCATCATCACCTTCACCTTCTCCAATATTTCCTTTACCTCCATCTTCATCTACAAACACAAAATCATCTTCTCCATATCACCTTCATTTTCATGTGTATCCTTATTGTAATTTGTTTTTTCACTAGCTATCCATTCATCATTAGAAGGTATATCTTCAAAGCTATCCATCACAATGGATTTTTTGACTTGTCTATCTTTCAACTTTAAGTTGTATATTACATAGATTGAGTCATTCATCTTCTTTTGGTATAAATAATTTTTCCACCTTGTATGTGTTATGGATAAAAATTAGTATCTCATTTATGAGCTAGCAGAAGGCCCACATAGTGAGTCCAAAGGAGGAGGCCCAGCTCATGCAACCCTGAGGTCACTAAGTGACATCCGTAGGATGTGAAACCATGTGCTCGATACAAGATAGAGCCAAAAATGATAGCCAAGCCCGTTGGAGAAATGAAGGCGCTAAGTCTTGGCTTACATAATTAATGAGTCCCCCCTGTGCGGCTCGCTTCTGTGAGAGCGTTCTTGACCTTGCTGCCTGAAGGGCAATAGTGCCCCCAGATTAGAGGATATGGTTCGTGAGGTGCAACACTTAGCCAGAAGCCAGAAGCTCACTGAGGTTGAGCGTAAGACAAGCATACGTCAGCCTGCAGATCTAGCAGACAAGGGTCCACCTGTAGAAAGCAACTTGTAGAAGCTGAATTGCAGGAGTCTATTTAGTCTTGTACATTTATTATCTGATGTAATAGAATTACAACTTATAAAATGATAACTATAACCTCCTAACCTCTATAAATAGGAGGGAGGAGATCATTGTAAGGGGTAGGGGGACGAATATACTGAAACTTTGTAAAAATCCCTCCATAAACAATAATATTACCATAGACGTAGGGACCAGTGTCACTTGATTTTGGCCGAACCATGTTAAAAATCCTCTGTGTGTTTGCTGTTTTTCTTCTCTATTCCTTTGTTCTTTATCTTGTTCAACTAGAAAATAGTTTAAGTCCTAGAAGAATCCTCTTGGTTGACTGGATTTTGGCTGAACTGAAATCCATCATCAACATTTTGGAGCCGTCTGTGGGGACTCATCTATTCTCTAGTTAATTTTCTGTACATTGGTTGATTTTTGGTGTAGCCGCAATGGCAAAAGGAAGAGCCACTAAAGCTTCGGATGCATTGGCTAATCCCCTGGAAGGCCATGTGTCTACAACAAACTCTTCTGCTACCCCTGTCATAGGTGTAGCTATCGACCTACCCCCAGTTGGCTCCTTTCAACCTGTTGCTGTTGCCAACGGCCCCGATGGAGTACAAACTTGGCTTCAGCACCAGGAGAGATTGGAAATATGATGAGAGAACTGACTAGAATAGTCACAATGCTGACGCAAGCATAGGCTCATGGTGTGCAAAGGTAGGCTGAGGTCGTTGCATCCGAAAGCATGCACCAACAGCAAGAAGTTGGATGCTCGAGCAGAGCTCACCAAAAGCAAACCATAGGTTGCTGCTCCTGTGACTCAAAAGCAAAAACGGGCTAACACTCTACTTACCAGCAGATTGGGCCACAAGGCCTGATGATGGAGGAACTATTTCAGAGGATTAAGTGGCTGGAGGAGTGTTTGTGATCTCAAAGCAGCCAAGCTCATTCTGAAAAGATATTTCCATACTCTATAGAAATTGAAATGTTGCCCCTTCCGTACAAACTCAAAGTCCCTATGATCCCATTGTATAATAGGGACATTGACCCTTACGACTATCTAAATACTTTTAATATTTAGATGGATCTACAAACGGTCAATCCTCTAATTAAATGCCTAGTTTTCCCAGCTACACTAGGAGATGTACCTTGGGCCTAGTTCAGAAGCCTTCCAACTCACTCAATATGCAGCTGGAAAGAGTGTCAATAGAAGTTCATTAGCTAGTACTGAGCATTGAAGAGGCAACTTGTGCCCCCTGTCACCTCTCGATGATCTTGCAGCATAAGCACGAATTGCTAAAGGATTACATTGTCAGGTTTAGACTTAAAGCTAACTCGATAAAGAATCCATCTGAAGAAAACATTTTGGCAACAATCTCCGTGGGACTTTGTAAGGATGGAAAGTTATACAAAAGTCTATACAAGTCCCCAATGAAGGATTTAACCAAGTTTTATGAATGAGCTACCAAGCAGATCAAGTGTGAAGAAACCTTCGACTTGGGAAAGCCTGATCAGAAGGACAAGAAGGATGGTTCTGCCCATAATAAGAAGAGGGGCAATGTAGACCAAGGTGACCACTCTAGTGGGTGTATCATGAATAAGTCTAAAAAGGCCAAGGATGAGCACCCTTTACCTCCGGGTAGCCATGAGCACTACAGTGTCTTATTGGACTCCTAAGATATGATATACATGATAGAGAGGGATCGAGAAGACTTCGGAAGGCCCAGACCTTTAAAGATCCCTTTCAGGCAAAGGAATAAAGAAAAGTTTTGTGCTTACCATAATGAGGTTGGGCACAACACCTAAAATTGTTAGAAGCTTAGGAAATGCAAGTGAGGATCTGATCAAGAGAGGCCACCTAAGAGAGTATGTGGTGCGACCTATGGGGCAGCGACCCCAGTGTCCCCAGCGAGATCCTGATCGAGAGTAAGGGGGCTCGTCATAATTATACATTGATGATGTATGATAATCCAGAAGCTAGTGTTAAAGCTTTCCTTTTTGTCTCTATTGAAAGAAGCTTTGTTTTAATGATTGGCTAAAAAATGAGTAAAATACCTATAATTATGTGAATTATCACCTTTTGATTGGTTGTTAATTTGTGGTATTTGTTGTATTTTTATTTTAGTGTAGTTAATTTGTTCTTGGTACTATTATAGTTTGCATTTGTTTTTTCAGGTTAGCAAAAGAGGTTTTAAAAAAAAGGATGAAAGCTGAACTTTGGAGCACACTTAGATCAAGAAGAAGCTAAGGAAGAAGATGTGAAGAGCTTAAGTCAATTGTGCAAAGAAGCTGAAAGAAATCATGAAGCCAGCGCCGAACATGGCTTGGCCGTATCCTGAAGCACGACCGTATTTGGTGCACCAGCCAGCGACCTTCTAGAAGTCATCCGGCCTGAAATATGGCCAGCTCGTGTCCTGGAACACACCTATGTTCTGAGCTCAAAAATTGTTATAAATAGCTGACCTGAAGGCATTCCTAAGCATTCATTAGTTTCTCTTAATTAGGATTACTTAGAGCTCGAGTTTTCTTACTTTCCTAGGAGTTTTCTAAGTTTAATTTAGGATTCTTTGCTTAATCTTCTTTCAAGAATTCTAGTTATTTTTTCATTATAGTTTTCTTCTTCATCTTTTCTTTTATTCTTTCTTTCTTTCTTTGTTTTAGACCTTATGCAATTTATTTCATTAATGAATATGGTTTT
>JANHAO010020258.1:0-12916 GCA_026873985.1 Saraca asoca | reverse complement strand
GAGTGTTTTTGGATGCACTTCTTTGGCAAGATGCAAAATTCCCATGGCCTTCGGAAGGTATTTTAATATTATATCATATTTTCGTAGAGTCATTTATAAGTCATTTATATATTATAGAATTCATAGAAATTTTTGTTGTAGGTAAATATTATCTTATTGATTCTGGATATCCTTGCACAGGAGGATTTCTTCCACCTTTTAGATGTGAGAGATATCATGCCTAAGAATATAATGATCATGGTTAACAACCTCAAAATGTGAAAGAATTATTTAACTATAGAAATTCGATGCGAATGGTGATTAAACGTTGTTTTGGAGTGTTAAAAGCACATTTTCCCATCTTAAGATTGATGCCAACATATAGACCTACTAGACAACATTTTATAGTCACCATATGTTGCACAGTTCATAATTATATTCGTAAATTGGGGTAACTCAATACATTATTCCATGGATGGGAGACCATGAATCCTTTGGATATAGAGGCTTTAATGGATTAATCAAGTGAAGGAACCTCAAGCAATAATAACCATTCAGAAAAATTGTTTGATGAAGCAACAGTAGCAATATCAGCATATCATAATCACATTGCTGATTGGATGTGGCTAAAGCATATGAATGCTTCTTAGTTAGGATTTATATAAAATATTTGAAATAGTATTTTTGGAAATATCTTTTGGGTTTAATATATATAATATTTTTAATTTATCTCTACTTTAATTTTTTTAGTGGCTATACTTCATAACAGTATTTAAGATGTTCTTAAATTCATCCTAAATTTACATTATATCGTATAAATTATAATAATAATTAGTCACTATTTTGAAAGCAACTATTAATATTTAAATAGTAGTAATTATAAAAAAATATTAAACATATAAAACTTGTCACCAATTGAGAAAAAAAATTATCATACGCATTATTTAAACATATCTCATATGTATTATTTAAATATTTTGTAAAGATATCTCATTACATTATTTAAATATATAAAACTTATTACTAATTGAAAAAAAAAAGAATTTTTATTCTATTGCAACTATACAAAATTTTTAGGTTTAATATATATATATATATAATATTTTTAATTTACTTCTATTTTAATTTTTTTAGTAGTTATAATTCATAATAATATTTAAAATATTTTTAAATTTATCCTAAATTTATATTGCACCTTATAAATTATAATAATGATTAGTCACCATTTTGAAAGCAACTACTAATATCTAAATAGTAGTAATTATAAAATTTAAACATATAAAATTTATCACTAATTGGAAAAAAAAAAGGAATTTTTATTTTATTGCAACCAAACAAGTTTTTTATTTTTTTGTTCTTAAAACTGTTTTCTAAAGTATTTTTTCCAAATGAGTTTTCTACTATTTGGTTTTCAAAAAACTGTTATCAAAATTTTACATCCAAACAAGTTTTTTATTCTTTTGTTCTAACAAAACAGTTTTTAGAACTGTTTTTAAAAAATAATAAAATAAAAACACTTGAAAACACTTCCAAACAAGCCCTTCATCTTCCATTTTCCTAAGATTTTTCTCATCAAAACTTAAAAATAATATCATCGAGTTGTAAAGAAGGAAGAGTAAAATCACATATCTAAATTTGATATTGATTGGAGGTAATTCGAGTAGTGAAATACTAGAGAAAAGATGTTAGAGTCAAAAAGCTCCATGTTCATCTTTTGGTAGAATGGTGAAATAAGGAAGATGATGCAAAAACAAGGTTTTTACCATTTTTAAGCCTCCTTGCCATAAGCTTGTTGGAAGAGTGAAGGATAAATTTTGTATTAATATCTAAGGGCATTTAGTAATTTTACCTAAGGACATTTAAGTAATTCCCTTTTAGGCTTATCTAGAAGGGTAATTTAGTGATTTTAGGCTACAACATTTTTATTTTTTTTTGTAATTTTTACTAAATGCCAAATGGTATTTAGGCCTTTTCTCTCCTAAATATTTTCTAAACCAAGGGTATTATAGTAATTATAGGGAAGGATATTTTGATAATTTTACCTCTTAATCTTATCCACTTTGGAGTATTTTGATGTCATCATGTTTTCTTAAGGGTAATTTGATAATTTCCCCTTCATTGTCATCATTACTTATTTAGAGATATAAGTATGAAATAGCTTGTGTCATTGTTTACTCTATGATGAATCATAACTCCTTTTTAAGAAATTAGAAAGGAAATATAAATTTATTATTTTAATTATAATTATTTGTAGCATGTGACTTATAGCTTTCTTTCACTTCTCAAACAATAACCAATTGTCACAAAAGTTCAAGAAAAACTAATCTATTTTCTGGCCTTTCTAATGAATATAAATTCTTTACTACTCGATTTTCCTAACTTTGTTATTTTTATGTGACAAATTTGCATATTTTTAATTTAATTATTTATTATTCTTCTAGATTTTCCTAACCTTCGGTCATCACCTTAATGACATTCAATTGATTCCCAGATTTTATAAAAATTTAGAGTATTCTTTCTAGTCTCTAAAATATTGTTTCGTTATGGTTTGTTCCTTTCTAATTTCAAATTAGAGTGGCTCCTTAGTCTTTGTGAGATCTATTTTTATTTCCCCATTCCTCCTTTGATTTTACTTTAAACGTTCCTACAGGTGGTTCTCATCCTATGGTCACTCCTGGCTTGTAGAATATTTTTAGGTTTTTTTGACATCACTAGAGTCATTATCCAATCCATCATACTTTCACATAAATGACATTCGTTAAGATTTAGCATTACATGAGTTTATTTTCTACTATTTAAGTTGTATAAATTTTGGGACATGACAAAAATAACATGTAAACTGTATCAAATAAAAAGAAATATGAATTAATGAATTATTCTCTACTGTAAGTAGTTCAGTAATTAAGTATGCAGTAATATGTTATTTAAGGATTCGAATTTCACTACAAGAGGATGACTAAGATTCATGAGTGAAGAATAGACTCCCTCGTTAGATATGTACATAGTTTCTATTATGGAAAAGTATTAACAAATTATTCTATTCTTTTTTATTTGGTGAAACCTATTCTCCTTATGTTCTTATCTCCATATAACTCAAGGACACAGTGGTATGCGCCAATAGAATAAATCTTGTTCAAGTAAGGTCATGAAATTATTCTATTCATATCATGGCATCTTCACACTTGCTTATATGACTAATGTGGAATTTAAGGTTCCGTTTGTTTTGTCAGAAGATATTTTCTATAAGAAAACCTCATTTGCTTCTATTAAGTAAATGACCTTCATACCACTTGTATATCTTGTGATTAAAAAAATAATGTATGGTGCCATGATTTTTGGAGATAACAACCCTCCTTAAAATAAAGGATATTGTTTTCCATGACATTCCCCTATGTTTCACATTGAACAAATATAAGATTTTTTATTATTTAATATTTTATAATTATAAATACAAGTAAATGATATTATTCCTATAAAAGATATTTTCCATCAAAATAAATAGACTTAGTAAGAAACATAAGCTTTGAAAAGGTTATAGTGAGGCTTAATTATATTTTTTATCCCCCTAAAATTTAATTTGGTTGTATTTGTTTCCCTTTTAAAAGCATTATCTATTTGGGTCCTGCTAAAACACAAATTAAACTAATTTCAATCCAAACCACCAAATCCTATTAAGTTTCATATAAAGAGTCCTACGTGGCAATACCAAATCCAACATGGCTTGCTAATTGGGAAAAAAAAGGGGCCTACCAAGCCGTGTTAGATCATTTGCCTGTTTCTTATCCTCGTCTTCCCCAAATTCTGACCTAGGGCTCATTTTATTTGAATCCCATTTTCATATTCTAGTATCTATTTCCCAAAAACAAAGTTAGATGAGTGGTGAAAGTCAAGCTTCAAAAGCTTTGAGCATGAGAAGAGAATCTTCGAGAAAGCACAACTGTTGTGAAGAGGTGTGCTTGAGAACGTCTTGGACGAATGAGATTCTGGGGTGACATTTTTATGGATGCTTGGGAGGGAAGCATGGGTGCAACTACTTTACTTAGTATAACCCTGAGATAGCAGATCGAGAAAAGAAGATAATCGAAAGATTGCTGAGAAAGGCTTATCTATTAGAAGATGGCAGAGAATGTATATTATGGCTTTGTTTTTCACAAGTTCCATGGTTATAATGCTTGTGCTTGTGTTGCTAAAAATTATAGGATGGAAGAGATTAAGGCTCAATTATAGTGGGTTGTGTTGATTGAGGGTTTGGTTTGAATACATTAAGCTATGTAATGGTAGCTTTTGAACATTTTTATGATGCTCTGTTTCAAGTTCCTTTTAGTAAAGTAAGGTAATGTTATGGAAAAAAAATAATTTTGGAATGCAGAAAAAAATTTCTTTTTTATGGTAGTTTATTTGTTAATTATAAGTTGACATAAATTAGTCCTAAATTTAAGTATGATATATTTGACATATATAGATATATGAAATAGGATATAGTTATGGTTTAGTTAGTAATTATAAATTGACATAAATTGGTTATGTAAATATCACAACCCAAAGTCCTGGTAATGACTGATGTCTGATTGATAATCACCAACCTTTAACCTATCTCTATTAGTCCTTTCTACCTATACTTATTTTAATATTTCCTACTCCTATATACTTAAACTCAAATGGTTAATAAAGGTAAGTTTATATACAAAGAAAGATACACCGATATATAAACATGTTTTTATAATATATTGATGCACTATCAACTATGGCCTACGCTCATTTAAACTTTCATTGAATAAGCTCTTAACAAGTTCTTAATAAGCATTATTTCTAAAGAACTCTTTATTGTAATGGTATTTACATTAGCAGTGACTTCCATGAAATTATTACACATCCTTACTTTTCAAAGGTTGGTTAATAATAATTTCTTGAGAATCTAAAAAATAATTTATAGAAAAGTGAGTCTGGGACTCAATGAGATAAATCTAAATCTAACTTATGAATTTGTCAACATTTAACCAAATATATATACATTATATATTTAGAAAGTATAACTCATACCAAAATTAATCAATACATCATAAAGACACAGGGAATCAACATTTGAGTAATATCACAATATATTTAATTATCACGCTATAAAGAATCATGATTTTTTCATGGGCTCAAGCCATATCATACATAAACCTAGTCTTTTCCCTCCAGGCACCCATCTCATACCACTTACTATAATTAGAATGTGTAGATCCAGAATCTGATTTATTATTACTATTCTGACAACTAGTCAACTACATCTTCCTATAATTCCTAATATATCATGTTCTTTCTAATGCATAGTAAGTGCTCATGAAATGAAAATATATGTATAAGTATAATATCTTTAAGAAGTGCCTTTATTTCATGGAAACAAAACGAATAATCAAAACATTAAAAAAAATGTATAATACCTTTTTCTCAAACTTTTCTTTTTCTTCTTTCATTTTTTCTTTCCCATCTAGGGCTCCTAAAAGAGTTAGGCTAACTTATAATTTCAACTCATCTCAAAGAATAAGTTAGTCTAACTAATACCTTTCAACCATTCTACTTATCTTTCATCCTATTTACATCCACATATAAGTCTTACTGCCATATTTACACACTCAAAGGATTAGTTTTGAAACTAGATCCAACTTTTTACTATAAGAAGCACGACATTAGGGTATTCTGAAGGAATTATCTCCACTTCATAAAGGACTTAACAACTAGCTAGATTAAGTATCAAAATACAGTGAAAATGAACTAGAAAAGTGCCTAAATGACTCTGGAAAGTAGTTGCCCAAGTGTCTGCAATGATTCCTGTAGAATCAACCATCTTACTTTGATGGTAATGGTGGTACTCTTGTACCCAGCAATCTAAAAAAATGGCTCACCAAAGAGTAAGTTCTAGACTTAGTGAGTAACAATCTACCTAATTTATAAATGCAAGTAAAATAATATGCATTATAAATATAGGCTATTTTTTAAAAGAAAGATAAACTTAACAAACCTTTTTCATGCAAAAAGAACAACAATGATTATCCATCATTTAACCATGATTTCCACACTATATTTCTTAGTATAAACCATGATTATCCATACCTAAATCAAATCCAATTTTCACAACAATAAGCTAATATAATATCAAATTTTAAGAATAACAATTTAGTTTAGTCAATAAAAATATTTAAATATCCTTGTAACTCCCATCTAGCCTTATCCATCACTCCTCTTAGCTTTTCTCTCCATACCAACTTTAGCTCTCACTCTTTAAGTATGCAGATCCAGCTCATTAACAATCTACCTTCAACATCACCTCTTTTTTTCACAATAGTTCACATCACATATTTTCCTAATACTTAATTATCTTGACAAGCATTGAATGCTTAAGTAATATAATCATTCCCTAGACATATATATGCATTCATACTGTCATCATTCAATATGTATTATGCTAGCATTTGCATAAAAACAATCTCAATTAGGATAACATTAAGATAGCACAGGATATTAATGAGTTTCTATTTTAAAAATGAGTTAAAACATTTGACTTTTTGTTTTTGGATGAATGCACATGTGGAAATGCTTGATTGAGAATGCTAAGACTCTTAAATTTATTGGAGCCATGAGCTTCCTTTGGTCAAATTGTAAGTTGTTAGGCTTTGGTTATATAATATTCTACTAGGACTTCAAATATATATTATTTATTTAAAGGCTACTCTAAATAAATAAACAAAATCTATATTTATTTAAAGATAATTGTGATTAATCCATCTTCTTTATCATCATCTTCCTTTCATTTTTGCAAATTATAATATCATCCATCTTACCTCAATTTTTTTTTTTTGTTTATTGTAGTCCACTCATTATCTCTTTATAACAAATTTATTATTTTGACAAAGTGCATAATTTATTACCTCTAGATTGTGCATAAATTAAAATAAAAGGAACCACACACATTGGCTTAATGAAACATAAAGTGAAGCTTTGGCATCATCGTTAAATATAATAAAAAGGATGGTTGTGGCTCCCATGAATACAAGAAGAGAGAGAGAGAGAGAGAGAGAGAGAGAAAGTGTGTGTGTGTGTGTGTGTGTGTGTAACTTATGGCTTCTACTAATTATTCAAAAGATTTATTCACATGACAAATGTATTGAGTTTGACTTAAATTTTAATTATTGTCGATTAGTGTTAATTTCCTATTGTGAGTTTCTTCTTATTCAAGTTAGATTCTTGTGTTAGGGTGGGATTACAATTACTTGCCAAGTGAATATTTTGAGTTAGAAATATTTGTGTTAGGTAAGGGTTTGAGGCATGGGAGAGATAGCTATTGCAAAAAATATTTCCAATCTAAGGAAACTATCATCAAACGATTAAAATAATCAGAGTAGTGCAATAACATATACATAATTTAACGTAAAAAAACTCCAAACTCTAGGGAAAAAGCTGTAGATGAGAAGAGATCTACAATATCATCATGATTATATGATAATGTGTGTAAAGGTTCTCAAACATAACCCCACAACTTCCTAATTACTTGCCCTACATCTCTCCCAAATCTTTATAAAAGTTTCCACATAACCCTCACAAGCACTCACAATGTGATATTTATAGTCCAAAATATTTGCATGACAAAAATACCACTCTAACTCAAAAACCTAACTTAAATAGGAAGAGAACTTATAATACGAAACTAATACTAATTGATAATAATTAGAATTTAGGTCAAACTCAACAATTTCCACCATGACACAAAGTCCACCATTTTCATCAATTTTCATGCTTCACCCATAGCCAAACATGACCATTCACGAGGTGCAAACTATGAAAGTCTACCATCATGGCAATTTCATCAAAAAGTTATAGCAATCATCTTCCTATCAAGTAACTTTACCTATATCATTCTTCTTTCTTAACTCCAACATACAATTCAGGCAACTCTTTAACATTAGCATTTATCATGCTTAATTCTCACATGACATCAAGTCAAGCTCTTACTATCTCCAGTTACTACTCTCTTACAAGGCTGAACCACTTTGATAGAATAATGTGCGAAAAGGTTCTCAACTATAACCTCCTAACTTCCTAACCACTATCTATACATCTCTCCTAAATCTTTATAAAGGTTTCTATGTAGTCATCATAAGCACTCACAACATTGTCTCTCTCATACTTCAAAGTCTTGTCCAATACAAATATTTATAGCCTAAAATATGTACTTGACAAGAATTCCACTCTAACTCAAAAACCTATCTTGAATAGGGAGATAACTCACAATAAGAAACTAATATTGATTGATAATGATTAAAATTTGGGTTAAACTCAACAATTTCTACCTTGACATAAATTCCACCATCTTCATCAATTTTCATGCTTCATCAATTGCCAAACAAGACCATTCATGGCCAACCATAAAAGTCCACCATCATGACAATTTCTTAAAAAAAACTATAGCAACTATCTTCCTATCAAGTAGTTTTACCTCAATCAATCGACATGAGCTTCACTAGAGTCTATTCACAATCTCTTCATCTATAGGAACACCAAACCTTGTGGATACTTTCACAAAAACAAATCTTCATAGTAAATGATTTCCTCATCTGCAAGCATTTCCATCATTTACAAGAACATAAAACTTTACAAATACTCTCACAAATTAGATTTTCAAAACACACACACAATAGGTACTTTTCATAATTAAAAGTGATGTCTTCTCAAATCTTCTTCTCCAAGCATACACACAATATCAAGACTCTCCCTCTTCCTTAGCACTAGTGTCTTCCCCAAAATTGTCATCTCTTTCATCAACTTCAAGTCTTTCACTCTTACCCAGGTTGAAACATCTACCTCCACATCATCAATCAACAATAACAACTCTCAAATAGTATCAAACCACCTACCACTACATCATTATTTATCCTTAACTCACATCCACAATCGAACTAACTCCTTGATATCAACATTCATCATGCTCAATTTTCATGCAACATTAAGTCGAGCTCTTAGTATCTTGAGTCACTCTTCTCTTACAGGGCTAAACTCGCTCAAATACCATTTATTAGAAAAAAATATCCCCACTACAAATAAACTAGTATTAGGTGATAAAAATAATCAAAGTAGTGCAATAACACAAACAATTTAATGTGGAAACACATTAAACTTTAGGGAAAAAACCACATATGAGAAGAGATCCACTATATCATTAAAATTACAGGATAATGTGTATGAAGATTCTTTATCATAACTCCACAACCTCCTTACCATTATCCCTACATATCTCCCAAATATCTGAGGGTTCCCACATAACCCTCATACGGACTCACAGCATTACCTCTCTCATACATCAAACTCTTGTTTAACACAAATATTTGCTTGACAAGAATCCCACTCTAATTTAAAAATCTAATTTGAATAAGAAAATAACTCACAATGAGAAATTAACACTAATTGATAACAATTAAAATTTGATGTAATAGTTAGGATGTTATGGGATTATGGTTAAGAACCTTCATTGGTATTATTTTGTAATTTTGATGTATGATGGATCTCTTCTCATTTAAGGTTTTGCCCCTAGAATTTTATTGTTTATGTGTTATTGTGCTACTTTGATTATTTTAATCACTTGATGTTAGTTTGGGTGGAGTGGGCATATTTTTCCTAACAAAATGAACCCCTTCAATTATTGTGGAGGAAAAAATTTTGTGATGAATTTTCCTCCTTTTTTTATTTAGTTAATGGATTAATAGGGAAAGAAAAAATGATGGTTTTATTAGCAGAAGCATTAATCACATAAGCAACTATGCAACATTGGTAACAAGGTAGATTCTCCTAGCATACAATTTGATCGTATTGATTCTTCACAAATAAAATATTCTATTTTGGTCCCCTTAATATACAAAGTAGATTTAAATTGATAGCTTATCAAATCTAAGTTAGAAAATCCTAATTAGCATAAAAATCTTCAATTGGGCCCCAAGTTGGCAAATAATAGGGAAGGAAATTAGTAACACTAATCTTGCTAAGTTAGAAAATATGCAAATCACATATCCCATCTAAGGCAAAAAAAAACAATCAAATTTGATCATTAACATTATATAACTGACTAATTTCTCTACTAGTAATTATCAATTTGGGGTTTTGTTGGAACTCTATGCCAGATAGGATTCTCAATATTCAATTTGACTAATATTATTAATGTAGATCAAATTTGATCTACTTTTTATATTATAGGAATCAAAATAAAATATTATATTTAATGAAAATCAAATGCAATTAATTTTTATATCAAGGACACCAAAATTATATTTGAGGCAAATATATACTGTTCATTTGATTAAATAGAATAAAAGAAATAAAATGCATCAACCTAAAAAATAAAATAAGAATGAAATAAAAAATCATTAATAAGTTTATTTGTTATGGTCACAAATGAAATAATCATTCAAATTTATTTAATAATTTAAATTGAATATTTTTTTGAATAATTTAATATAATGAAAGAATAATTATATGATAAATAATAAAAATATATCATATTTTAAAATTTACTATTAAAATTATGCATTAAGAAAATATTTTCTATAATACGAGCATAATTAATTTTTATTTCCTAAATATTTTACAATTAGTAAAATATTTTTTTACGGTAAAAGTATTTAAAAGTTTCCAATATTTTTATTTATTAAGGCAAGAATTGTAAATTTTTACAATTAATCGTAATTTTATAGAAAATATTAAGGCGTGATTAGTCGGAGATTACGATATCGTTTATTTTGATTTGAAAGCCACAAGTCAAAAAGTAAATAGGAAAGTGTGAAATAAAATAGAATTTTATTATTATGATTATTATTATTTGGATTCCTTCTATAAAATCATATGTCTGCAAGCCTTTCAGTAGACGTTTCAATCATCCGATAGAGATAGAGTGAGAAAGAAACAGCTGGCAAAAATAACAAAAAATGCAAGTGAGGAACTAGCAGGTGATTCTAAGAGACCGTGTTTCTCGTTTTCCAGGAGAATCTGACTTGAAAGTCGTTGAAAGGGCCATTCAGCTGAAGGTTCCAGAAGGTTCTAACGAGGTGCTTCTGAAGAATCTTTACTTGTCTTGTGACCTTTACGTGAGAAACTTGATGAGCAAAATTGAAGACGTTGATGGATTTGCTAATTACAATCCTGGATTTGTAAGTTTTATTACTTCTCTTTTTTAGTTTATTTTTCTCTTGTTTCAGTATAAATTCAATTTATTTTCCTTTGCTGGAGACAAGTTTTGTAATAATATTTGAAATTTTTATATGGGCTATTGTGAATTATATAAATTTTGCTTTTTTTTTTAAAATTTTTAGTATCTGCACCGTACTCTTCTTAAGATTTTCCGTGTCCTATTTGGGAGAATTAGCATTAGTCTTTCTAATGCTTAAATCACAAAATATCTTACCTTTACACTCTGCTCCGAATCCGATCGAGCTTTTGCCATCCGACTAGCCAGCCGGCGTCTTTCCTTTTCTTCAGCGCCGATCTTCCTCCTTCATGTGCGCATGCATTTGATTCTCTCTCCCAGCACCCTAGTTCAGTTCTCTCTCCTAGTTGCATGATGGTTGTTTGCTTTATCTATGCAAATTGGGTTTTGATTTTTTTCAGCCTTGTTTCGACGTATCTGTTGTTTGAAAAATTTTACTTCCCTTGCTTCTATTGCTTCTGTTGATTGCTTTCCTTGCTTTTGTTGCTTCTATTGTTTGCTTCCCGTGCTTTTGTTACTCCTATTGTTTGCTGCCCTTGCTTTTGTTGCTAGCAAGCCACAAACAGAGCATTAGGAAGATGGTTTTCTGTTCATTTTCCACTCATTGGCGAGGAAAAATTTTGAATGGGACCCACAATACGTTTTCTGCTTGTTTTCCTTTCTTCTCCGTTTTCTTACTCAACCAAGTAGGGAAAAAAGCCTCCTTTTACTCATTTTCTTTCCTTTCCACGCTTTTCCATCTAAATTCCTAGCACCCAAGCAGGCTATTAGTGTTGGAATCATCAAAAATAGAATTTTATTTTATTTATAAATGATTTCATGTTAAAAATGTCATTTTAAGAAAGAGAATTAAGCAAGTGTTTTTCTGTTTATAGATATAAAGGTGGGATTGAGTAAAGTGCTTTTTGAGATGAATCTGGCTGCTTTGTTGCATATTAATTCTTAATTTTGAAAACTCCAGCAATATTTTTTTAAAAAAAAATAAGTTCATTTCTGAAAATTAGATGCTTCACAGGGATTTTCAATTTTTTGAAAAACAAGTGTGTAGTTTGAATGAAAATTGAACATTTTTAAACATCATGGTATGTAATAATAAATTCTTACTTACATTAACTCCTTAGAAATCACAAACATATTAAAGTTTTTTTGAATTTGACAAAAATGTTAGAATTCAATTTATTAATTTGAAAATGGGTTCACATATAAAATTATACATAAATCAATTTTTAAATGAATTGATTTTTTTTTAAATCAAAAGGGAGTATTGGCGATTATCCTCATTTATTAGAGATTTGACTGGGTCCATGTCATCATTAATTAGTTGATAAGTGTGGTTACGCTTATATATATGGCATGACGATGGCTACCTGTCACATCCCAATCCTGGGCACGTGACCAGCGTAGAAGGTCACCATCAGGAACCCCTTTCCTTCAGAAAACCCCTACAAGCCTTACCATATAACTACGACCATAACATCAATGCATATAATTTCTGATAACCAACCAATATAAATTTATATTCTCTACCGAAAATTCAATAGAGTTTCCTTTGTTTTCTGGACACTCGGGCACATGGCCATAAATCCAAAACAAAGGGCTACATGCCCAATCAACCTGTATAGACATATAACATATGCGTAGTGGCCCAGACTATACACAACAACTACCTACTGGGCATCCAGACAACACTTACAATATATGCACATG
>JANHAO010020257.1:0-12923 GCA_026873985.1 Saraca asoca | reverse complement strand
TTTTCCATTCATTTGTGTGTTATTTCTCATCCTTTCCTCTTTGTTTATATTGTGATATCTGAGTTGAATGGATCCATTTAATTTAAATGTTAATATGGTTATTAAGATCTTGATAATCACCTTTAGAAGAAGATAGGAAAACTAAATAATACATTGAGATTTCATGGATTATTTGTGGCTGAGTTCTGATTAGACTCATCAATCATTTTCAAGGATTATTGTTTATGATTTAAAGCCATAGAAATGATTAATAATTGAATGAACATTTGGTAATCAAGGAAGTATTGATCTCAAGTTGATTCCTTTGGCCAATTGCTTGTTATCTTTGTTTTAGTTTCTGTTTTATTAGTGTAGCTTAGTGTAGTTTCTATTATGCTAGATTCTACCAACCCCCCATTTACATCTCCTAATTTGATTGATAATATCCTCAAATGATCTTTGGGTTCGATCTGATGTTGCCATATGCTACAAGTAGTTAGGTAACACAGTTTTATAAATTTCTAATTTGATCGGTGTTGACAGCCGCTATCAGGTTTTCCACACAATTCCCCTGGTAGTAGTTCACTTATGATTGCTAGATAGAGCCCTCCAATTGTTGTTTCTTCTAGCTACATTTTCATACCCACACTGTGACCTACTTCTAGTCAGATGGAGCCATTTACACATGTGTCTATGCAGATGTAATTTCAACAGTAGCATGACCCATCCCTAGATATAGGTGGGACACCTTCATAGATGTCACCTTCATCTTTAGGAGTGATATCTGCCATTAGATAGCCTTCGCTCCTTGGGGTACTTATATTTGGTCCCAGGGAAACCATTATGCCATATAGGACGAGGTATATATTGTTGATTATAAGCTTTATTTTTTACATTTCCAATCTATTTTTTACTTTCTTAATTATGTTTATTTTTATTGGTTGATTATGAACTTTATTTTTGACATTTCTAATTTATTTTGTAATTTTTAAATGTCATTTATTGTCATTGATTAATCAAGTTTTTTTGACCCATGAGCTGATAAGCACCATACACTACATCATTCTGAATAAGTATAAAGGTGTATAACCTCTATGGAAGAGTATTTTGGAGCCCACCATAGGATGTTATATGTACAGTTTGAGATAAAGTTTCAATACTTTATTTATAATTTAAATTTCTTTCTTTTTGATTGTTTGCTAATCATTTGGTGTTTTTCTTGTTTTTTAATTGTAAAAGTATTGAAAGTGGAACCCTTCGTATAAGAAGGACATGTGGTAGAGCTTCAACCATAAAGGTTCTAACAAAATAAAAAATATGATGGATTGGGTGCGGAAGAAGAAGCTCGCTTAACCCAGTTGGATCTAGGATGAGATGTAGGAAGGCCTTCTTAAGTATTGGGAGGACCCCAAATTCAAGTCTCTAAGCAAAATAAGAGAAACATGCCTTGGATGTAGCCTTCCCTGCACACAGGCAGATCTATCCCTGTATCAGAGCATCGACTGCGCATGGTAATGTTATTTTAACTTAATGTTATTTATGCCATTTTAACTTAAGATTATTTATATCTATGAAAATTTTCATGTTATGCAGATACATGAGATTAGGGTCGAGCCATCTGTGGATAGCTTGTTTCACCATGCCTATACCCAGAAGGACGGCTAGTGGGTCTTGCCTCAAATTGCATAGTTCTATGTAAACAACCTCCCTTAACTTGCATTTTTGTTATTATAGTATTGTATATTTGGTAGTAAAGATATTATAAATAATTAATTATTTTAATTTAAATGAGAATTTTAACAAAAGAAAGGAGGACTTGGCCCAGATTTAGGTGTATAGAGGTCTTAAGGACTTTAGGGACACAACTGGTGATGTGACGTGGCCATCTAATCTTGATTTGTGGGTGGGCATCGTTAGCGTGATCAAGAAGGGATGGGTGTAAGGGCTGGATCTAAGGCCATAAGAAGGATGGTTGCATCAGTCGTTGCATCTCATACCAAGAACATGTCACATGTTACACAAGACCAATTCATGTGCACTATAACTAAGATGTAGTAACAGGAGCAGGTGATTTTTGCTCGGATAGAGCACCTTATGTCTCAGCAATAGTAGTCGAGTCAAACTTCGTTGCCTCTTTCTCTACTTCATACTCATTTATACTACCACTAGCCCCTTACCTACTATCAATTTCCTTTTACCTACATATATCCACTGCCACCGTAATCATCCCAACTGGCAGTTCGACCACTACCAGCCGAGGATCCTAGATAGCCTCAGTAACAAGACATTACTCGGGATCTGAAGACTGATGATCAGTTCTTCTTCAATGATCTTGGGTTATAGATATATTTTTATGTTTTTATTTGAATAATGATTTCAAACATTGATTTGAATAACCCATTTATGAGTTATTTTACTAATTTTATATATTTATACCTATTCGTGTGTGCTGTATTTTAATTTTTTCATTATAATTAAATATTAATTTTTAGAAATTAGAATTAAAAAACATTAAGATTAATTTTTAATACTAATCAAAATTATTTTGATAAAAATTTAAAAATAGAATTTCAAAAAATTATATCAAATAAAATTTTAAAAGATTATCCTTTTTTTGATGGATTTTCGACGATTTTTTGAGACATTTCCTATAGATTTATGATGGATTCCCAATGCTTTTTGGATGGATTTTTTATGAGTTTCCTAACTGATTTTCGATGGATAAAAAGATAAAAAAAATTATATGGAAAAATCATCGTCTCAATATTTCTAACCATGGTTTTACTGACGATCATTTTCTATTGGAAATAATGATTTTTGATAGATTTATCATGATTTTTGATGGATTTTTCCATCAAAATCACACATTTTTTGTAGTGTCATGAGTAAACTAACATATGTTATGTCATATTCTTTGGAAGAATAGAGTGATTTAATACATTGTTTGATATGGAGATATCTAAACAAATGTATGAACATATGACTAGATTAACCTGTCATGAGAAATAATATGGTTTGTTACCATGTGTCAATGAAGTTTTCATGTAAAAGGTAATGTAAGTAATCCTTAGACTTGAGAACAATACAATATCTTATGTATGAAATCATGTGCTTTGATTTTATTTTAGTCTTGCACTCTTAAATAGTAGATACAAATAATTTTGGATACACCATCAAGTACATGAAGGTAGTGATTAATTAAGATGGAATTCATTCTGCTTGGTAACAAAGAAAAGATATCCTAAAATTTTTTAATATTTGTGCTATTATTAGAATCATGGGCCTATGTATTAATTAATACATCAAAAGAGTTTTATGAATGAATGGCTGTGATATAGCATATGGTTAAAGATACACCCTAGATTGGATATTTATGAGGTTGACACTTGAACCATACCCTAAGTCCAATTTGAATATCAAGAGATCAAGGGATTAAATTATAAACTAACACCTTGTCATAATAGCTTTTGAGTTCTACAGATTTATTCCTCGTATTTGGGTGGTCATGATGCTTCTAGAAGCCAATCTTAATCTATAAATTTGTTTGAGCAATTTGGATAAATTGTGTTTGAATTAAAAGGAGTTTTAATTTAATTGAGCTTGTAAAAGCTTGTAAACAAATTCATTGCCAACATATATGGAAACCTAATAGGTTACACACAATAGAATCTCTTTAATTCAAGATCAAAGAAAAAGTTGGAATGCAAAATATTATGAAATTAAGAGTCAAACTGGGTGAAAATCTTGCAAATTTTAAATAATTAATTAAGTATTCTAATATGATTAGTTGTGTTAACTAATCAAAGATTTAACAATTCTAATAGAGATTATAATTATTAAATAATAGTAAATCTCTATTGTTGATATTTAGATGTTAAAGAATATTTACATTAACACTAGAATAGATTTCAAATAGAGGAATGATTCCTCACTTAGAAATTGTTTTGATTAATCGAAGCAATTAAAAAATGATTACAAAAGAGAGTTTATGAGTTTGGACTCATAAGAATGTATTTATGCTTGTTAGACACAAAAGAAGCAACATTAGGTTAAGGAGTGTGGGCTCATTGGGCTTAAGGGGTTGCATTATAAGTGGACGGCACAAGCAAAGGGCTGTCCTAGCTTATGCATCACTCATGTTGCTTTCTCACTCTTGCTTGTGCTCCAAACTCTTCTATTTAAAGAAGAGAGAAGACAAATCGAAATTAAGAGAGAACAAAACAATTCTGTCCTAGCACATGTGTTGTGCGTCAACTCACTTTGTGATCTCACTTTTCATCTCTTTTTTGCATTCAAACACCAACCCTACCTTAATGAATTTATGATTCCTTGGAGAGCAAACACATCTTAAGTTGAATGGTTGATTTTCCCGTTTTAAAAGTTACATGAACTTGATAAAAGCTTTGGATAAAATTAGTTCATGTGGATCATCATTGGTATTGGAGATCAAATCTGGAGGAGTTTCTTGAGGACAATCCAAGAGACTTGATTGTGAGGTTGATTGAAAATTTTGTGGAATTGCTTAAAGATCATTTTAAGATTTGGCCAAGGATTCTGATAAAAACTCTTGAGAAAGTATAATTTAAATGGTTGATTTAAATTTTACCTTTGCTTATGAATTAATTAGTAAACAACACGATCAGGGATTGAGAAAATTTTAAAATTCCTAATAGGCATATTTGATGCATATGATCACCATATTTGATGTGTTTAGATTCAATTTTCCTAACATGTGGGCCATGCATGACCTTATTGATGGCCCATAGAGGTGCAAGTTGCATTGATGTGCTTAACTCTCCAAGCACATTTTTATGGGTATTTTTCCAAAATTTTTTTGAAATTAATTTTTTTTAAAATTATTTTGCCCATTTTATTTAAGTCCTAATTTGAAATTATTTGGGCTTAAAATTTTTTGTGTATGATTCTTACATTTGAAGCTATAGTATGTAATTTTTTTTTTAAATTTTTTGGTGTTGTATGGCAAATAAATTAATTTTACTATATTATATGCTTGAAGTATAATTTTGTAGGAATCAAGTTAGCATACATTATGTCATGAAATTTTATATAATTGTAGGCCCGCCTATCATGAGTCTAGTTGCATAAAATTTTGTTAAGTAATAATTAAAAATTGTTTATTTAGATTAAAAGAGAGTGCTATATTAATAATATTTAAATACTCTATTAGTATAATATTATTAATATAGTATGTTAGTGATAATTAAGTGTAGGATTAAATATTATATTCTTAAAATTTTAAACACTGATCAAAGTTAAGTTTTAGGAGTGTAGCATTTAATTCATGTATTATGTTATAAGGCTTTAAATGTCTTATCAGTGTAAGGTCTTATAGTATAGTACTATATGTGATTGCATAATTAATGTTTATAAGGGAAATAAAAGCATGATTAAAGTGTTACATGCATTAATTTTCCTCAGCTTCCTTGCCTATGAAATTTACTTCCATGAATACGCTAAACGAGATAAACTATGAAGACTAGGCTGAGTCTTTGAAGCTTTATTTGGCAGTCACCAATCTTGATTTGATACTTAAGGAGGAGGAGCTTGTTATGGATGCAAATTCAAGTGTTGAACAAAGGGTTAAACATGAAAAATAGACACACTCAAATAAAGTGTGCTTGATGGTTATAAGTTTCACAATGGACAAAACCATCAAATAAAGTATTCTTGAATCCTAAAATGCTAAGTCCTAAGTTTGTTGTTGAGAAATATGTGAAGTTTAACAAGGTTGAGAAAGGGCACTATCTCTCACTGCTTGAGAAAATTGTGTATGAAAGTGTTAGGAGAGTGCAAGAGTGTATCTTATAACAAATTGAAAAACATGAAACTTGACCTAGGTGATAGCTACCTAATTGGCATGCTTTAGAATCATTACTCACTACATTTTGAAGACATCCGAGAATATCGAGATGGATGAATGGACAATCAACAAATTAATTTTTGTTATTAGTTAAGTAGAAAAGGACATGAAAAAAGGCAAGCTTTAGAATGTCAAATATGTTTCCTATGGTTCAACTTTTGAATAAGGAATGAGAGGGCATTAGAAGGACATCAAAGGGAAGTCCACCTATGAAAAGATGAAGGGTGAAATGAATGAATAATGCTTTAAGCATAAGAAATCTCAATTCAAGGGAAATTACAGATTTTATAAGAAATTGGGCATAAGAAAGCAAACTGCTTCAAGTATAAGAAGTGAGTTAAGAAAAAGAAGAAAAGTACCCTTTTAACTTTAGTATGTTTTGAATCAAACATTATTGATGTGCCATCAAACACTTGGTGGTTAAATATTGATATTACTATTCAAATGACAAATTCTTTACAAGCGTTGAGAAATATAAGGAGGTTAAGTGATGTAGAGTCGATTATTTGACTTAGGAATGGCAAAAGAGTACAATTGGAGCACATAGGAGTTGTTTCATTATGTTTATCTATTGGCCATGTATTAGAACCTAGAAATATTATTTATGTACCTTCCACAAGGAAGAACCTGACTTTTATAGTTGCTTTGGATTATGATGGTTATTTATTCATTTTGGTAATGGAAAATTTGATTTACTTTGTAATTCATATGCGGTTGGTTCTAGTGCTTTGTGTGATGGATTGTGTAAAATCAATTTGGACCTTGGTTTTGCTAACTCAATTAATACAATGGTTGGAAAGAAGATAAGTAGGACTGATGAGAGATCTTTGGTGTTGTGCCATAAGTGTCTGGGACATATTTTCAGAGAGAGAATGCAAAGACTCATAAAAGAAAAGGTCTTACCTAACCTAGATTTCTTAGAGTTTAGCACATGCATTGATTGTATTAAGGAAAAACTCATTGCTTGAGCTAGAAAGAGAAAGAAAAGCAGAAAATAGTATACCTTGGAGTTGATCCATATTGACATCATTGGACCCATTACGCTTATAGCTATGGGTGGTTATAAATACTTCATTCACTGACAATTATTCTAGATTAGGATGGGTAGAGTTGTTTAGTGAAAAATCTAAAAAATTGGATTCCTTTAAGTGATTCAAGACTGTAGTTGAGCTCAAACTAGGAAAGAAAATTAAATGTGTCAACTCTAGCAGAAGTGATGAGTATTATTGTAGGTATGATGAGATTAGGAGAAACCCTGATTCTTTTACCAAGTACCTACAAGAGTGTGATATTGAGGCTAGTTACACCATACCTAAGACACTGGAACATAATGGTTTTGTAGAAAGAAGAAACTAGAAAATATGGACATGGTGTGATGCATGTTGGCTCATTTGTCATTGCCAAACTTTTTGTGGGGTTGTACCTTGAAGACTACTATGTATGTTTTGAACAAGTTTTGAGCAAGTTAGTGCTTAAGACCCCTTAGAATTGATTAATGGGATAAAGCATAGTTTGAGGCATTTTCATGTTTAGGGTTGTAAGGTTAAAGTGAAGTTGTATATTCCTTGTACAAAGAAACTTGATTCAAAGATCACTTATGAATATTTTATTGGCTATTATAATGGTCTAAGAGGTTATATGTTCTATTGTCCAACTCATTCCACTAGAGTTATTGAATCAAATAGAGCCATTTATTTTGAAGATAAGTCGAATAGTGGGAAACAGGTATTACACATCACAACCTTTAGAGAAGAAAGTGTTGTGATTCCACTATTATCACAAATCGCTGAGTGGTCTTCTATTGTCCTACAAGTTGATCCAATGTAACTAATCACAAAAGATGTAGAGTCAGAGAAAATAGTTAAAGAAAGTCCTTTGAAGAGATCCCATAGAGTTCATAGACTTCTAATAATTATCTAGTTTTTCTACAAGAGCATGAGTTTGATGTTAATGAAGATACTAATCCTACTACATTTTCATGGACATGGGTCCCACTTCTTCATAATGCATCAATGCAATGACTGATGAATTAGCTTTAATGCATAAAAATCAAGTATGGGATCTAGTTGAATTACTTGTTGGTTGCAAGTTGGTTGAATGCAAATTGGTTTTCAAGACCAAGTGGGATGCTTGAGGTGATATTGAGAGGCACAAAACTAAACTCATAGCAAAAGGTTATACTCAGAAGGAAGGCATAAACTATAAAGAAGCCTTCTTGCCAATCTCAACTAGGGACTCATTCTAAGTTATCATGGTGATGCTAGCTCATTTTCACTTGGAGTTATATCAGATGGATGTCAAAATGACCTTCCTAAATGGTGACCTGTCAGAGACTATATACATGAACCAGGCAGATGGTTTCCAAGAGAAGGGCAAAGAACACCTGGTGTATAAACTAAAAAGACCCATATATGGTTTTAAAAAAAAGGTCTAGACAGTGATATCTTAAGTTTGATGGCATAGTAACTTCTTGTGAGTTCAAGAAAAATGATGCAAACCAGTGCATCTATATGATGATGAGTGCATATAGTTTTGTGATTCGGCTACTATATGTTGACAACATTTTTCTTGCAAGTAATGACGTAAAACTATTGATTGAGACAAAGCAAATATTGTCGAAGCATTTGAAGATGAAAGATTTTGTATTGGCATAGAGATTCATCATGATAGATCTTGAGGTATACTTGGCTTGTCTCAACAGTTGTACATTGAGAAAGTATTAAAGAGCTTTAACATGTCAACTTACTCTCAAGTTTTTGCATCTATGCAAAATGGTGAGATTTATTCAAAAGCCCAATATCCTCAAAGTAATCAAGAAAAAGAAAAGATGAAAAATGTCCTATATACATCTGTCATAGGTAGCCTTATGATGCTCAAGTGTGTACAGATCCTGATATAGCTTATGTTATTAGTGTGTTAGGAAGATACTTGAGTGATCCTGGTCAAAGACATTGGACTGATGCTAAAAGAGTAATAAGATACTTATAGGGTACAAAAGATTATATGCTGACCTATAGGAGATTGGGAGATCTCATGGTTATAGGCTACTCAAACTCCAATTTTGTTGGTTGTCCAGATGATCACTAATTGACATTCAGATACATTTTTATTATGGTAGTTTGAGCTGTATTGTGGAAAAGTGTCAAGCTATTGCTTACAAAAACCTTCACTATGAAAGTAGTATATGTCACGCGCTATAAAGCTATTTGTGAAGCTATATGGTTAAGGGATTTCATTGTTGGTTTTAATATTGTGGGGAGTATCTCAAGGTGCTTAACCATTTTCTGCAACAATGTTGCTACTGTTAACTTCTCTTTGAATAATAAAAGCTCAGCCCGTATGAAACATTTTGATGATAAGTACCAGTTTGTGCAAGAAAATCTATGCAAGCATATTACTTGTATTGAGTATATTTCCACAGATCATATGCTCGCAGATTCACTAACCAAAGGCATAGCAGTTGCAATGTATCATGATTATGTGATTAATATGGGCTTGACTTAGTCCTTTGATATTCTAGGTTAGTGAGAGTGTTGTATTTGATGTAATTATATTAAATTGTTGTTTATCTTGAGATATATATCAACGAAATATTCATGATGTAGTCATATATTATTGCTTGTGCACATTTTTTGGTTATAACATATTATTAGAGACATTCAGACTTTGTCTCACTATTGTGTTGAGAATATTGATTCTCAATTGGCATTTTAGACAAATGCTAGGACCATTGTATGGAGTGTAGTCACATTTACCATTATATAAATCTTATTATGCACATCTTATATTAAATTTTGGTTAGCAAGATGTAGGTGTACAATGTGTATGACATTAATATCTCTATCAAATATAATATTTTGCACTAGTGGATGCTTATGATCTCAATTTAGATCTATGGATGTAACAGTACGATAATTACTTAGAGATTTACATGAAGTGACACGATTTTTAAATTATGTGGTTCAAGTGGGAGATTATTGGAATTTTCTAATGTGGACCTAACATAATTTAGAAATATATTTATGAAGTGTCAAAGTATTTTTAGCCTATATTAATGATATTAAAGTTGGGTTTGTGATGGTACTTTGGCTTAATTTGTGAACAGGGTATTTTCTGGTGATGAGTTGGATTATTATCCAAATAGCATTATTTTTTATGGGTCTCTACTCATAAAATCTGAGTCAACTATATTAGATTGCAGCCATTATTCTCCCCTTTAATGTGCCAGTTAGGGTTTCAAAAGAGGAGCAAACTTATTAAAGGAGAAATCACTATCAGAGTGAACCTGTCGTAATATCTCAACATCAAATATGGAACAGATCTTAAACTTTGGTAATCTTAATATTTAATTTTATTTTGTTTGTTCAAATTCCATTTATACTATGATAATATAATTTGATTGGTTCAATTTCTTAAAAGTTTAACATATTATACGTGACTTAGCATCCTTCTTCCTTTAATGAGAAAATTTATCTCATTTATGGAGTAACCAAATTTTTATAAGGAAGCGAAATAAATTCATGCATATAAAATTCACAATATTTAAGTGTCACTTTTGGAACTCACGCATGAGTCTTAAATTTATGATCTTTAAGTATTATAAGAGAAGAAATTGGAGTGATTGGAGTTGGAGCTATGAGAAACTCCACAATAATTAAGAGAATTTTTCCATGAGAAAAACAGAGTGTAGATTATATAACAAGAATAAAAGAGACCTTTATATCGAATGTATACCTTTGGCTATATCAGGGTGTAATAACAACGTGACATATCTCATAAATCATTAGATGTATGGCTGAAAGTAATTATACCATAGTCGAGGGTCAAATTATAAGTGTGGCAAAATATAAATGTATTAAAAAGTATAGGTGGATGAGAATTGATAATAAATCTCCAGAGAAAAAAAATATCATTTTATAACATTTCTTTCATTTCCTCCTTCTTAATGTACATACTCAAAAAGCGATCCGACTTCACTCCGTTTTTTCGCACATTTTATTTGAGATACTATTTTGAAGAGGGGAATTTACGGTTTCACAGTATGGATGGAAGTTTTGGAGAGTTTAATCAGTGCAAGGTTCTAAGATTTATGTACTACTAATGAATCTTATAGTAAGTAACTTTTGCAGGTGTATAGTTTATTTATGCTATCATTCAAGCCCCGTTAAAGTCTATAGTCTAATTAACAATGAGATATCTCGACAGGGGTAATTTACATAATGTCTAACATTCAAATCCTTTTATCACGATAGCACCAAATATTGTACTATCATTCAATAAACACGTTTAAAATTATGGAGCTTTTTTCACGGAAGGTTTCGAAAGAAACTTGAGTTAAGTTGATTAATAATATTGATGTCAAAATTTGTCCCCTTAATGTTGAATTAAGGTTAAATTAATACTCTGATTTATTTATATACAGTGATTAATAATGAGATATTATTTTTTTACTTATGTAAAATAAAAATGAAATTGAGGAAGGAAGAAAAAATAGTTAATGTGTATACATTAATCTAGGTATAGTATATAAAATGCTTCACTTGACTTTATATTAATTTTTTATTAGTAGTTCGATGAAAGTATAATAGAATGATTGAAATCAATTTGGAAGATCGAAATCAAGTTTTAAATTAAAAAATTTAAAATAACACAATTTATATTTTAGAGGAATCAAAAACACATTTAAGACTAGTGTGTGTAAAAAATGCACAAGCATGAAATTCCCCCGTTACATATATGCATGTGTTTATCTCTATTTCTTGAGAGTAAGAGATTTTTCATTCTAAAAATAAATTAGAATTTTATATTGGTTGGTCTGCATATATGTTGGCCTTTTTACATGGCACATATATAATTTTTTGTCAAGTTGAACATAATTAGAACGGTGAATTAATATTTGTTTAAACCGAATACAATATGTACCTAATTCAAATTTTGTATTGATCTAATTTTTAGTCAAATTTTAAAGAGTTCCACATATGAAATAAACTTGAATTTACTTCAGATTTTATTTTATTTTCTTTGTCAAAGTATATATATTTTTGGTAAATCTTTACAAAACTATTTTTAAAGCACTTTTAATTGTCCAAAAAAAAAATGGTTATCTACTTTAGTGATCATTATTGCCACTTAATGATTAAACAAATTCTTACGTACTCCATTATATTATAACATTTTTTTATATTTTAAACTAATAAAAAATTAGGGCAAAATACTTGAACTTTCTCTAAATTTAGTTGAAAATACACAAATCTCTCCTCTAGTTTTAAAATATACACAAACCTCCCTCAATTTAAAAAATACACTACTACTAAACTCATTTTAAAATTCCGTTAAGAAAATGTTAATTTTAACTATTAGACTATAGTCATTAGTCAATAAATTTATTTTGTGATCAAACTATTATTCTTTTATATATATATATATATATATATATATTCTTCTCAACCCTATTTTACTCATAATTACTGTTACTTTATTTTAAGTCATTTATTTTTTGTAATAAATTGCAATTCATTTAATGTAAGTTAGATTAATTTATTATTTCATTTCATTTTATGCAATGAAAATTTCTAATAAATATTTTATTTTATACAATAACTTACAATTTATTTGATGCAATTTTTATTAATTTGTTATTGCATTTTACTTTATGCAATAAAAATCTGCAATAAATATTTTATTTTAATGCCTTTTATTTTATGCAATAAATTACAATTTATTTAATGTAATTTATATTAATTTGTAATTTGTTATATTTAATGTAATTTATTTTAATTATTTTATTGCATAAAATAAAATAAAATAAATTGCAAGTTATTACATAAAATAAAATGCATTAAAATAAATTAATATAAATTGCAATTTACTTTATAAAGTAAAATGCATCAAAATAAAATATTTATTGCAGATTTTTATTGGATAAAATAAAATGTAATATCAAATTAATATAAATTGTATCAAATAAATTGCAAGTTCTTGCATAAAATAAAATTTTTATTGAAAATTTTTATTGCATAAAATGAAATGAAATAAGAAATTAATATAATTTACATTAAATAAA
>JANHAO010020256.1:0-12910 GCA_026873985.1 Saraca asoca | reverse complement strand
ATTCATTTCTTTCAATTAAGTCCTTAGACACTAAGTGAGAGTTTTTCCTTAATTCTATAGGGGTTATAAGTCCTAATTATCTTTAATAGATAACTTACACATAAATAATTTAGGATGTTACAACTAATGTGGTTAATTATGAATTAATATGACAATAATTACCTAATATGAAGCATCTAGCTTAAAGGAAAGGAAAGAGGTCAATGGTGCCTTAATTCAACATAATCTGACTGATTACAAAATATTGAATTATCAATGTTTACTCTAAATTATACACAATTTAAGACAATTTAGAATAACTAAATGTAAATTAACTAATTTATTAAAATTGTAGGTCATAATCTTTGTCATGGACAACCATCCTAATACTGCATTGGCCTCTAAAATTTAACAGTCTTATAGAACAAAACTAGTAATTTCAATCAACCTCTGTGGCAAATGTAATTCTAATCAAGTCAACTAATTTCTTCACAATCTCCTGATGAGCCTACAAGCCAAAAGAATAACATATTAGCCAACTAAAAGTTAAAGTTCAAAGAAAGCAAAGTCCAATGTTCTTTAAAATAAGTGATTTAGTTCTTTACTAAGATATTATCACTCTCTAGAATGCATTCACTGGGTGTAAATATGCTAGCAGTCATGATTTTATGATATCATAATAGAATCTTGTAACAAAACACCTCTACTATATAGAGGTATACCTTATGGGTTGATATCACTCAAAGCATTGTCATTCATGATTTTACATTTTTCATACATGAGAAGCATTTCCACCTACAAATTTGTCAATCCTAGAAGAAAGAGCAAAGTGAGTTATAGCAAAAAAAAAAAATTGGAGATCCCTTAAGAAATAGTAGCACCTGAGTTAAATAATCTTTACCGTAGTATTCCAAAACAAACCCAATTGCTTTTTTCACTTTTATGATATTAAATTAATAAATAGAATTCCAAATATTTCACTCTCCCTCCCACCAATTATAACATGCCATAACTTCTCAACTGGAAAACCTTTGACAAAAAAATATAGATTGGCCAAAACTATAATATGAAAACTATATGTCTGATTTGTAAACAAATCAAAATCAACAAAACCACACATCATCAGCTAGCTAATTAGCAAAAAAAAAAATGTAGTAAAGAATAGGAAATTGTAAATCAAAAGGTGAATATGCGTTTTGATGATTATAAATAAAAAAATGGAGGTTAAATGTAATGGCTTGAGTCAATCTCGAGTTAATCAAACTTTGTCAATCTACAATACATCACTAAAGGTTTCTTCATAAGAAAAGATATTCTCATCCTCAACCTACAAAGAAACTAACTCAGACAAAAGGCTTTATTTATCTATTATATAATATGAAATGAACAAAAGGCATCTTTAAAAGATTCAATTTGACACAAATCTATCATATATGATAGTATGGGTAGGATGGTTAACAATCAATTAGGATCTTATTTTCTAGTACATTTTTTTTTATTTGTAACCAAAGTCCTAATTCATAGAACTCTACAAAACAAACACACAATTTCTTGTAATGACAGACTGGTATCAAATTCTAGAATATCTCAATTTCATAAGTTTATATGCAAAGCAAAGTTGTATATGATGGACTACTAGGTTCAGGCAATGAAAAGTAAAGAAATATTCTTGAGATGGTGGGAATAAATGAGTTAGGTAATTTTTTACAACTTAAAAATATAATAAACATTTATAATTAAATACTAAAATGAGCTCTATTACACCGATAATATTTGAACATTCCATAGAATAAAAAGTACAACAGGTGATGTAATCATAGGTTTTATATAATCATATTAAATGCTACCCATAGAAAAGATTATACACAAAATGCAAATATATTTTTCTAGGATAAAAGAAATTTTTATTTTATTTTAAGGACAAAGACTGAGAAGATTATTGATGAGAAGCTTGGTTTCCAACTTTAAATCCTTGCCTCAGTTAGGTGGTGAGCTTTTTAACATGGCTAATACAATCTAAAAAATAATAATAATAAGATAACAATACCAATGACTAGAAAAAAAAAGATTAAAATAGGAATTCTAGACCCTGATAAGTATAAGGTGCTTGATAGATAATCCATTCTTTTTGTACAACAACTTAAATGGCAAAGCATCAAAACATAAGAAAGTTCCAATAAAGGATGAGATCCTCCCCCAAAATATGTAGAATAGTTTGTGGTCTCTCATTTTCGGGACCAATAGCCATCATCATCTTTAATCATGGATCTTCTTATTGCCTACCTCAACCGTGGATCTTTCATCGTTGTTCTCAGCCAAGATGAAGTTCCCCATCCTTTAATGTCCTATCTTTCCTACCTAAAGAACTTCCTCTCAACATGCAATGGATTGGGGTACAAATCATATCTGACCCAAAAGAGAGCCCCTATAGCCAATGCAAATAATAGAAATTTAAGGTCAATTCATAATTTCAATAACTTCTCTAAAGCATATTACATTTTGATAATATCAAGTTATGAGATCAAATAATAGCCATTGGATAGGCAGTGCATATCTACACCAATTTTCTACTGGTTGATAGTAGATGTTCCTTTTGTTTTATTGTTCGCTTCTTTTTTTTCTTCGGATTTGTTATTGTGGGGTTTGTGCTCAAAAAAAAAATCAACAAAGGCTAATCCTCAATCCATTTAGGCCTATTTTTAAAAGGACTATCATACACCTAATCCAATCCACACTAGAATCATGGGCTAATGTGCTTGGCTTGCCAACATCTAGCCCGTTTAACACTCCTGATGGGAAACACTCACCTGGTGTGATCTAAAAAAATGGGTTACAGGCATTATTTTTCACTAGCCAAGTGCTAAAGCAAGATTGAAAGGTTAGGCACTGCTCCCACTTAAATAAAAACAAAATGGTGATGCAGGTTGAGTGACATTAGGCTACTAATGTACAAGACAAGGATGGCCAAGTGGAATTTTGTAAAAAGAAGGAAGACCTACAAAAACTTAAGCTAATAATTTGTATGAAAAATATTAGCAAATTCTTTCATGCTCATCTGTTATTTTCTTTTGTTTTGTTCTTTTTTTTATGGCCCTTGACTCACCTTGCCTAATTGGACAATAATCCCCTTTTTCCTTATCTCCTTATTTTCAATATTTTCCCTATTTACACACAAATAATTAAATATTTTATTTAAGGCTACATTCCAAAATTATTTGTAGCCAAAAGAATTGAAAAAATTTTCCACACATGCGGAAATCGAGAATTCCTATTATTATTTATCCATATAAGATAATTTTATTTGTCTATTCTAATCTATCATTGCTATTGTTTTCATTTAGCTTTATTCACATTTAAAATATCCCCCATAAGGTTATGGAAATTATAAAAAAAATATTATTTATTTCCTAATTAAGCATAAAACATGTGCATCAATCCATATATAATTTTTCCCAATAAATATGTATATGCTTATTTTTTAAATTAGGCATACTAATTTATAATTTAATAAATCCTTGAGTCATTAAAATTCCCTACTTTAGTTGTTTAGCCAAGGGATTGCTCAAACCCTTCTTAGGGGCTTTTTGGTAGGTTAGAGCTTGACTGCCTTGCTTGGGCTGCTAAATAATTCTATAACAAAAGTGTAGGATTTGAAGAAAGTTTTTGAAGCCAATAAAAGGGAGGTGACTCAACTACAAAGAGTTATGGCCACACAAAAGATGATCAATTAAGTGACCACATGAGGATAAAACTTTGTATTCTTCATATTGCTTTGAGTCTCTTTTTTTCTCTTGTTGATTGCTTACACCCTTTTCTCTTTCATTTTCTTCAACTTAGATGATAAGACTCTAGTCAAAGTTTTCTCTAAACAAAAGTGAGATCACTTCAATTTCTGAAATGCATATTTGTCATGAGAAAGATATTCTTCCTCTTTAACAAAGAGTTTAGACCTTTAATCTCAAAACTGCTTTCTACCCTAACCACTCTAGGAAGCCTCTAAAGTATTGATAATCATGCATCAAGGCCTTAGATTTTCTTTAGAGTATGGATAAAGGAATAGTTAGGTTCCTTGGTAAAAAAAAATTAATCAATAACACCTTAAATTTTGTGAAGGTTTGATAATAGGAATTTATGTTGTCGAAGGACTAAAACACATAAAATCAGGTATACAAATGATCATGTAGGATGAGATTTACTTTGCTCAACAGACTTAGAATAAGTCAGTATGATATAAAGGAACTCAAAATAGTTGTATGATGTAAAATCGAACAATTGAGCTCTGTGAATAAGTCTATGTGCATAAGAGGGAAAATTAAGGTTAGGAAAGTTTGGATCAAAATTTGACCTAGTTCAAGACATTTTTTGATATCATTGCTTAGGTAATCTATCAACTAGAGAAATAGGTCCATAACCTTGCAAAATTTGGGCTCAATTCAACTTTATTTGCTTCGAAAATATAGGCTCCAGATTTTGTGAAGGCTAAAGCCCTAGTAAGGATAAAATTAGGTTTAAAATAACAATATCTTAAGATAATTATAAGATTCTACAATTTAATTTAATTAGGTTTTTGGATAATTAAGGTATGAAATGTTTAAAATACCCTAAGCCAAATAACTAAGATACTCTTTTGGATAAACATTAAAGAAAAGACCAAAATAGCCTTAAATGAAAAATACTCTTTTACCCCTAATGTTAAAAGTCATATTAGCTTGCCTTGCAAGCTAAGATTGTGAAATGGCCTAGAATAAGAGGGCCTCATCTTCACCATCTTCTTCACTTTCTCTCTCCAACCTCCATTGAAACCATTGAACTTTTCTTTCTCTTCATCTTCTCTCTAGTTTTTCTACCACCAAATCATCTCCAATCACATGTAAATTTAGGTATGTTGTTTTATTCATCTTCCTCTTCAATTCTATGGGTTTGAAGTTAGATTTTAAAAGAAAAATCATAGGAAAGGAAGGAAGGGAAGTTTTGGCGAGGATAAAGAAGGATATCTCCACAATTATAACAACGACAAGGCTACTGTCCATTCTTCCACTCCTACCACCTTTTGTCCCACTTCTACCTCCTTGAGTACTCTCTTAAACCTAAAGTTTGTACTCACTAATGCCAAAAAAATCATTAGACACAAATAACTTTGGAGAATCCTTACAGACACGAAGAAGTCGGGCATATGTATTACTCAAGGAAGTTGCGAGTTCATGTCCCACCAATAATTGTTTACAAATTACATCATACTCAAGATCCAGCTTTGCAAGAAAACACTACACAACTTGTGCTTGCATATGCTTAATATCATTAGTTTTGGGAAATATTGATGTTTTTCTCCTCAAAATCCTTCGTCACCTCCATATAGTACTCAAAGAGAAATCTTTTTTGAGAAGCCCTATATACACTCTGCATTAAGTTGTAAACAAGGGAAAAATCTTGTTTACATCATGCAAAAATTCAGCAAACTTCCATAGCTTGTTTGTCATGCTACAATGGTTAAATGTTAAAGTCCTATCAATTTGATTAAAAATTTTGGAATTAATAAAAGTTTTAGCCTTCATTGTTTTATTGAATTTTTACTTTAATCCTTATAGTTTTATTTTATGTAATTACATTTTTAAATTTAAAATAATTTACAATTAAGTTCTTACCATCAACTTATATTAATCTAAGTAATAAGATAATTTATAATCCAATTGAAATTCATTTTTTCAGCTTCTATGTTATTTTCTATCATGATTTTAAGAAAAAAAAACTCAACATTTTTAATCCTTGTAACATAAAGATTCCCTTTTCTTCTTTTAAAAAAATAATTAAAGTAATTTTTTATATAGTAGCTAAAAGTTAATAAATAAATTTTGGTGAAGTAAATATAGCAATTCAGTAAAAGTAAAATATCAATATATAATTTAATAAACACATAAGACTTTATTAATTAGATTTAATATTAATTGATGATAAAGATTTAACTACAAATAATTTTAAACTTTTAAATGTAATTATACAAAATAAAACTATAAGAACTAAATTATGAATTTAGTGAAACTATGAGAACTAATACCCCTATTAACAATTTTTTCACTCTTCGACTTTTGTTGTATGGTCTTCAGTTAAATGATCCACCATATCCATACATGCTAAATATCTAGAAATTGTTCTTTCCCATTGGAGGTAATTCCCTTTATGCATCAATAGCCTATCAATTATCCTAGTGGATGTAAGAAATTTGATGACTATTTTCTTTTCAATTTCAGCCATGAAATACCATGCACAAATAACCAAAATTTTATTAACTGAAATCATAATCCAATTGAAAATAATGAAAATATGATGTAATCTTAGCCACAAAACTAGCAGTAAATTACTAATAAAGACAAAAACAATGTTGTTTGATGCAGACCTGCCAGCTTCAAAATTGACCTTAAAACTGTTCACCAAAAATCAAATTGTCTCCCACACTAGAATTTAGATTATAGCCAAAACTACTCTCAATTCAAATTATTTCCTCACACTAGAATTCATATTTTAGCATAAACCTCATTCAAATCAAACCTCCAATTGTTTGACATTCCTGACAAGTAGCCCTAGCCACCAAAGATGTGCGATCACCCTCTAGATCATATCTACCAATATATGTGATCATTATTTGATCAAATAAGAGAAGAAAAGAAGAGAGAGATTGGAATATCCCTTACTCAATTAGTAATGATAGTTTAAGAAAAAGAATAAAGAAGATAACTGAGGAAAAGAGGAAGGAATCTACATTATATAATCAGAAAATTTCAGGGTACCAAAATATTCATCCCTTGATTTCCTAAAGAAACTGAGGATGTGAATTTATGAGAAAGATATATACAAAAAAAAATTGTATTGAAGTGATGGCTCCTAGAAAAAAAAAACTATGGATCCTAGAACAGAGGACTGTGTCTTTCTATTTTTGAAATTAAAAAAAATTGACAAAGTAAGAAATTAAGGGGATCAAGATCCTGATACCGGAATATGGATGCTCTCAATTTTTTGAGGAGATGGAGGATGTGAAGTTGTGAAAAAGATAGATATATAAATTTTTTTTTTATTGAAATGATAGGTTATAAAAAAAAACTGTGGTCCTTAGAATAGGAGATTATGTCTTTCTCTCTACAAAATTGACAAAATAAAAAATTGGAAGGGTCGAGATTCTTCATGCCCATGTTGCATAAATTGAGAGTAGGAAAAGGAGAGAGTGAGAGAGAAGTTTGGAAGTTCTACACTCACTAAAGTTACGGCATTCTTGTATGTATTATGTAATTAGGGTTTACATAATAAGCATAACAATTAAAATAGCCATATTCATTATCGTCACCTAATATTATCTTGAAAATTTTCATTCTTTAATGTTCTGGGTTCGAACTCAGAGCGTTCCATATATGTGTTAAGTGACTTGTCACTCCTACTATAAAAAAAAAATACCCATATTCATTCATTTTTAAAATTTTAAATGCTTAAATTTATATTATAGTTTAGATTGATTCAATATACTTGGTAACAATAGATTGAAATTTTTCCTGTAGATTAGTATAGAACATAAAAATTGATTAATATATATAATTAATTGATTTTTCAAGTTTGTATATAAAAAATACAGATATGTATAGTAATTTCTGCACAAAGATAAACAGAAAATAAACTTTATTTCTTTATTTCAAATAATTAATGGAATTCCAATTTGAATTTAAGATTCATATAACATTAAAGTGAGATTAATAGAAATGACTAGATTTTGCCTTTCTTTCGGAAAAAGTAATAATTAATACCATCTTTATATAAGGATATTACAGTAAAATAATTAAAAATTTTAAAAATATTTAAGATTGTGTTAAAATTGTTAAAAGATATTTAGTTTATTTTATTAAAAAAAATCGTATAACACATCAACCTAACACCAATAAACGTGGAGACGTAATGAGGCAAACCTATTAATGGTAAGCATTCAATTGTGCACAAGAGTATAAGAATTGCATATCACCCATTAAAATGAAAGATTAAAACTACAGTAACGAAGTTTCAAAAATGAATAGTTGAGGGTGTTTTTCTTCCGGTGGGAAATCACATGAGGGCTAAGAGGTATAAGATATGCATATCTGCATATTAAAAAAAAAAAAAAACTAATTTTTTCTACAATGAAATAGGTGGTTAGTTCATAGAAAAAGAAACATTAACTTTGTTTGAAAGCAGAGAGAAAATTGTGAAAAGAAATTAGGCGAAAAGAAAATAAATAGAAGAAACAAGATAAAAGTTTTTTTTTTTTCACTCCTTGTTTGTATTGATAAAAAATAAAAGTAAAAAAAGGTAAAAAAAAAATTCATTTTCTAAAAAATGGAACGAAAGAAAACACTATACAATCAAATGACAAATCTACCCCTTCACACTTTTTTTTTTTACTAGTTTCTACGAAAACTTACAAATTTTATACAAAAAAAAAATACTCTGCACCTTTTTTTCATATAATATTATAAGATGGATTTAAATTGAATTTACTATCAAGATAAATTAATTTACATTATCATCCACAATCATGTATTATCTTGTTATTAAAAAATTATTAAAATTATTGGTAAAAAGATTGCTTTTACTTTTTAATAATGTGATTTCTTCCCACTAATAATATAAAAAAATTAACATAAACAGTGGGATCAAATTTATATTCTAATAAGTTTTTCAGAAGTTTGCAATTTTATGTTACAACTTGTGAAAAACTGAAAAAATATATGAATTTTTTGCTATAAAGAATGCATGTCCCACATATACTCATTTTTTTTCCTCTTTCATGTGAAAGCAAAACCCATAATCTAACTACATTTACCAGCACACTACAAAATTTCTTCATCAATTATTAGCTACAGTAATTTGTTTCATGATAGCCTTAATAAGATTTCCATACAATCAGCAACAGAGAATATACATGAGCTCTCATGGAAAAAATATACTACTTGAAGAGTAAAAATGAGAACACAAGTGGAAGCGCGTTTGCATGAGTTAAGTGGGGGTAATTTTGGAAAAGAATGTGACATTAATGTTTTCCATAGATTTTCTCCGTTTTGGGTGGGAAAATAAAACTATAGGCACACCTCTCTTTTTATGGTCTCTTTCTCTTCCTATTTGGTTTCCAAACAAGGGAAAATTAGTTTCACACCCTGCTTTCTTTTCCTAACTTCAGAGATTTTCCATAAAACCAGAGGTAAAAGTCCAAGGAGCATTGAGTACATATGAAAAGCAAATAGCTGATATTTCTCCAGGAATAAGATATTACCCAAGTGTTTAACATGGTGCGTACATCTATTATCTTACAGAAAAAAACTGATTGGATTTTCTTCTCAATCAGAGCTTAGGCTGTGGTCCAAATACTGCACAAACAAATAACCATGGAGTTATGCAGAACAAATATTGGGAGATATGAAGAAACCAAGATTCCACTTAGATTTATTGCCCTTTTTTTTTCTACAAAACTGTTAATGCTAACAAGTCTGCTATATTTCCTCTAGCCAAGCATGAATATCTGATATGATAATGTGCTAAGGAATGTTCCTCGTAACAATGCAGAAATGACATCAGAGATAACTATGGTAAAAGAGCTTTTAGTTGTGCTTGGAATAGAACACCAAGAGCTCCCCGAACGTCCATCTGATAAGACGAAAAAATTATTAATAGAGAAGGATAGAGTCTTCAACTTGGAACTAACAGATGATACAAAATATAACAATGAATGATGTATCTAGCGGTAGGTTGAGAATAAATCTAATATATTTGAGAAGATATTGCTACTCTTTCCTCAAGACATAATAATTGGGAATTGTGACACCACTGCTTTGTGGTGAGCTCTGGCGGCAGCATTCCGATCTATCAAATCTCAGCTAGTGCCTTATACAAATGATAATTAAGTAAATGCATATTTCAATTATTGCCTAAACAAGAAATTACCTGGTCACAGCAGACAAGTTTTGTAAGCAAAGGATAGAATTCTCTAAGGTGTCTTCTAAAAATCTTGTTGTTCATAAAACGCATGCTTTCAAGCACCTAAATAACAAGATTAAAAAATATTAGTAATCACTTGCAGAACAGGAAAAAAAAAAAAAAGAACTAGGCACATAATTGTAAATTCAAGATCCCAAGAGAAGTTAGGAAAGTACAAACATATGTGCACTACATAAAATGTGACCAATGGTGGTGCGTCTTAACAAGTTTTGCAGTCTGTTGAAGGACAAGAAACATAATCTGAAACAAAACTCATGCATGTTGATAGAATAGCAGCAGTTTGCAATGCTACTAAAGCATGGAAAAATTGTAAGATAAAGGTCATTCATAAATCAAGGCAACACATGCAGAATCAGTAAAGCAAACAAGACAGCTGAACTTTGTATCATGCAACAACATTGCAAAGATTTAGCATAACTAACAAGTAACAAGAAAACTCGACTAATTGCTCTAATGGAATGTGATATTTAATATGATTCTCCCATCCATCCAGCTTGAATATATTATGCATTAATGGACAAGATCATATTCAAAGGCAACACTAGAACCCAATACAGTACCATGGAGGACAAATTTTGTACCTTGACAATGACAGGGGCACGCAGCTCCAAGACACAGTGAATATCCATGTTAGCGGTTTCGCCGGCACTTGACTGTAGATCAGATGCCTCCCTGAGTACCTGTTCACAGAAAGATACCAATTTTTCCTCAGCTATTCTTTCAAACTTCTCTTCTGCATCGTAACGTCGGTTGATGCTTGAGCCATTGTCTGCAGCAGTGTCAGCGTCTTGAAAACCATCCGGCTGTGGATTGCCCTCCTTGCTTGAGTCAAATCCATAAGTTGATTTGTGTAATATGTCCAAATATATGCTAGTACCAGATAATTCCTGGCGAAGAAGATTCAGTGGTGGCCTGTCCAACAATAATTTAGTGGTGCCTTGAAATCCTTTCCAGTCCAATGACACACAAATTCTAACACAATGAAGAAATGCAGATATAAATTTCAGTATTCTTTTACTACCTTTCATCAGGAATTTGGTGCATGCGTGTTCTAAGGTTTGTGGATGAATTAAATGAAGCTGCAAACTCCAACAAAGATAGCAAGATGTCCATTATAGCAATCTTCTGTGGTGGTTTTAACTTGCTCCAATATTTTTTCTGCAACAGACAATTGGTTAGGAACATTAAACCTATCACCCCATCATTACATTGACTCTTTTATTCAAATTAAAGCGGTAATGTCATCTAACAATCAAACTGCCCTAAAGAAAGCTTTTACTGGACACTAGAGATGGGTTTCAAATTACATTCTCCCTCTCCATGAGTTCCTCACCCAAAAGGTTTCATAAGTAAAATAAATAAATAATTGACATTCAAGCCAGCAGACATCTAAGGAAATAATGCAGAAACCTTCAAACTGTATGTTAAAAACCCATTATTTTTATTTCAAAATATTACAAAAATAAAAAGTTTCTGGGTAGGGAAGCCAACAATGCAAGATTTAACAAGATAATGGAACTCCATACGAACCTGAATACTATCAATTGCACCAAGAAGCAATAATTGAGTAATGCACTTGCCCCTAACAGTCACTAGCAAAGGACTTTCCTCAAACTTGGTATCAGGTTCCACAGCATCAGCAACCTAGATGGGCATAGACCAAGAAACAAACAAGAAAAGGAATCAAGTGATAATCCTCAATAAAAACTGAAATCTGCATCCACTGTGTAATCCTAAAGTAGATATTAAAAGGGGCCAATACCAAATGAATATTTTCTAGGATAATACCTTGACTGGAGAAGCAGGTTGAGAAGCATCTGATGTACGGCTTTTAGATTTGGAAGTAAGGTTTCTGAGAAATATATTGTCCATCACATTTCCCATAATCCGTTGACCTAAAGTTTGACTCCGCTGAAGACCCCCTGAATCTGCAGGTTTGGCAGCTCTTCCTGATGGCGATGGAATGCCTACAGTCATGAACAATTCTTTATTTGTCGCTAAACTAACATATGTGTTATTGAATCATATTCTAGTCTACACTTTCCACCAACTTCCTATTTTTTACACACTTCAAAAAATGAACAAAGAAATGTTGCAATAGCTAATTCACAGTTTTCCAATTTCAATGAGCTTTTTCTTCTCTAACTAATGTGTACTTGATGATACTTCAGTCATCTGACTAAACATGAGTATTTAAACATGGATCAGCTTTATATTTTGAGAGCCTACCTTCAGAATGATCAATATCCATTTGCAATGCTGAATTTTCAACCCCAACAATATTTGTGTTTGAGTATGGTAGAGGTGATAATTTCCCATGATCACCAATATCCAGTTGCCGCTCTATCTCAGTTTCTACACTGTCAACTGCTTTGACATCTAAATCTCTAACAATGCCTCCATGGTTTCTCATATTTTCCAAACTCAAAGCATTAAGCAGCTCAAGTGGTTGCGTTGTGTAAGACGCATCACTGGCAGTCAACAATAAATAAATTGTGAATGGTTATTATTGGAGCAATAACAATTTACCATAGATGTTTAGAAACTAAGAATAATGCACCTTATGCTTTTGAGTAGCGTGTCCCAGTCACTGTCACTGAACTGATGACCCCCAACTTCAATAAGATGTACCAAAGCACCCAGAGATATTGAGACAACTGTTTGGTCTGTCTTTTTAGCACAGTCCAAGAGCAAACCCAGTAGAGGTGGAAGCATGAAACAAACTTCCTGGAAGAAAGTTTCCCCATGGATAATCTTAATAAATGATCTACAGCAGACTTTAAAATATAGATTTTTGGGAAAAAGGGAGAAAGCCCTCCAACAACTTTGAGGTGGTTAGGTTTTAAGACCCCGCCCCCCCCCCCCCCCCCCCCCCGCACCCTCCCCCCTCCCTGTATAGGCTCTGAGTAATAAAAGAGAAAGAACCCAT
>JANHAO010020255.1:0-12912 GCA_026873985.1 Saraca asoca | reverse complement strand
TTTTCATTAATGACAAAGTTATAAATAATATTAAATATATTTTTTTCATCTTCAAAAATAAAGAAAACACTTATTTTCAAAATTTGCATCCAAACAAGTTTTTTGTTTTTTGGTTCTAAAAAAACAGTTTTTAGAAATTGTTTTTAAAAAACTGTTCTAAAAAATAATAAAATAAAAACACCTGAAAACACTTCCAAACAGGCCCTCAATTTTATTTGATGATGGTTCTTGTTCTATTCAAGATAAAAAATTTGGCTAGATTATTGTTTCTGTTCCTATGGCACAAAATAAAATGTTTCCACTAGAAATTTCAATTTTGGAAAAATGTGCTTTGATGCCAAAATGTGGTATATGCATTATGGCTATGTTTATGTGAAGCAAAGTAGAAACTCATTTCCTCTAAACAAGTCTTGAAGGGCTTTTGGTTGTCTTGAATTAATGCATGATTATATGTGTGGCCTAATGAGTATTGAATATTTTAGTGGGAATAGATATTTATTGTTGTTTATTGATGATGAAAGTCGCCTGACTTAGGTTTATTTCTTGAAATTCAAATGAGAAACTTTTGAAAATTTAAAAAAATTCTAATCATTAGTGGAGAAGGAGAGTGAGTGTTGTATAAAGGTTCTTCATTCATATAGAGGTTTCAATGAATTTAATATCTTGTAAGAAAAATGGAATTCATATGGAGTTGACTACACTATACACACTGGAGCAAAAAGGGGGCTAAGTGAAAAATTGGATGATATTTGAAATGGCTAGAAGTATGATCAAAATAAGTGGTGTTCCTGATTAGTTTTGGGTAGAAGGAGTGGCAACAATGGTATATCTTCTAAATATTTCACCCACAAAAGTTGTCTTAAATAGAACACCATAAGAAGCATGGAAGGGTCGGAAGCCACAACTAAGCCACTTGAAAGTTTTTGATTGTATAGTTTATGCTTTGGTACAAAAACATCCCACCACAAACTTGATTAAAAAAATCAAATTTTTGTAGGCTATAGTCCTTAAAACAAAGCATATAGGTTGTATAATCCTATGAGTGGCAAAGTGATTATAAGCAAGGATATAATGTTTAATAAAGAAGATAGGTGGACTTGGAATAATAGCAAAGAAGAGAAAGTAGCTTATGTTCCAATAGATCATGAAGTTTTTACAAATCATGCAATGAAAATCCAAGAACCATCTAGTCCATATACCTCTTCACCAGGTGGTAGGAGCTTAACAAGCATTTACTCATCTGCATGTAGCTCCCTTAAAAGTAGTCCATTAACTCAAGAAAGCATGAACTTGTCACCTTTAAGCTTTTCTAGTGAGACACCTTCTAGAAAGTTCAAATCCTTGGAGGAAATTATGCATCTTGTAGTTTTTCTCTCTATATTTCAGATCCCACTTGTTATGATGATGCTATAGAAAATCAAGTGTGGCAAGATGCAATGTTTGAGGAGAAGTTAGCCATTTAGAAAAATGAAACATGGGAATTGGTTGATCCACCTGAAGGAAAGAATGTTATCAGCCTCAAATGGGTATTTTGAATAAAGTACAATGCTAAGCATAAAGATTGCTTGGATGCAAAAGGATACTTTCAATAATAAGGTATTGACTTTGAAGAAACATTCTCTCTAGTCACTCATTTGAAATAGTGAAAACTTTCTTAGCCTTAACTTCACAACTTAATTAGCTTGTGTTTTAGTTTAATGTCAATGGCATTCTTAAATGACAAGTTAGATGAACTTAAACTAAAGGTTTCATTATAAGTGGCATAGAAAAAGTGTATAGGTTAAAGAAAGCTTTATATGGCCTAAAACAAGCTCTTTGGTACAACCAGACTGACTATTATTTTCAAGGAAACGACTTTGAAAAGAGCAAAAATGAGCCAACTCTTTATGCGAAGAAGTGAGATAAAACTTATTTTTTGGTGGTTTGTCTATGTTGATGAGATCATATATATAAGGTCTTGTGAGTCTCTTATTATTGAATTTAAGTTTTACATGATGAGAAAATTTGAGATGTCGGATTTAAGTTTGTTGCATTATTTTCTTAGGTTTGAGGTGAACAAAAGTTTGGATGCGATTTTTATTTCACAAGAAAAATATATAATTGATTTTCTTAAAAGGTTTACCATGTTGAATTGCAAAGCAGCTCATACACCTATGAATATGAATGAGAAGCTCATAGCTGAAAATGGTACTGGTATGGTGAATGAGGTATTTTAGGAGCATGGTTGGTGGTTTGAATTACTTGTCTCATATGAGGCCTGGCTTAGCTTTCTCTACTGGCATGGTGTCCAGATTTATGCATAGCCCAACAATGCATCATCTTGGGGCGGTTAAAAGGATCTTCCCCTTTTTAATTGGAACTATAGATTTTGGTACTCAAAAGTATCAGATTTCAAACTATTTGGTTTTATTGATAGTGATTAGGTAGGTTCCTTAGATGATAGAACACTTCTAGCTATGTGTTCTCCTATGGTCCTGATGCTATTTCATGGAGTTCAAAGAAGCAAGAGATCATAGCCTTGTCATCACTGGGAGTTGAATATGTTGTTGCAAGTGGCATCGACTAGTCAAGCTATTTGGTTAATAGTATTACTAGTTGATCTTTTTCTAGAGCAAACAAGTGCAATGGAGATTTTTGTGAGAACAAGGCAACAATTTCTATGAAAAAAATCCTAACTTTTCATAGTAGGACAAAGCATATCATTATTCTATATCATTTCTTTCCTATTCTGGTAGGAAGTGAAACAATTATAATGAAGCATTATAGGACAAATGAGGAAGTTGCTGATATTCTTATGGAATCACTACCACATGCCACGCATGATTACTTTAGGTTGTAAATGTGAGTGAAAGACTTTGAAGTAAGGGAGAGTGTTAAGTAGTGCTCCAAATTGGTGATTTGCTTCCTTTATTTTAGTATTAGTGAGTTAGTGGGCATCTTAATTGATTTAGTCAAATAGTGTTTTTTTCATTTGAAGATTTTCTATTAGAGAGATAAGAGGTAGTAGGCCATGTTTTTCAATTTCTTTTTATTTGCTTGAATTTAAGAGTGTTTAGTTTTATTGTAATCCTATATATATGACTTATTTTTTGTTTCTTGATATGAGTAGTAAAAAAATTAGTCAACTTTCTTTAGTATAAAAGCTTTTCTTTATCCTTTTGTCCTTAACTTTCTAATAATAAATAGGTATACACAATAGATACAGAAGAAAAAAATTTAAGACTAGCCTTCAGCTTTTCTTGATTAAACTAAATTTTCCAATACTTGCCAGGCAAGGAAGAAACTCTCTAAAATTATTAGAACTACCTTTTTGTATGTAAGGCAAAATGTTTGAAACTTATGTCGGTTTGTGCTATAATAGATTTATAACTCAAACTATCCTATGTGGCCTCCTTTTTCCCTAACTTACTCAATCAACTCCCAATCACTACACAAAAGGGAATGTTGACCTTAGCCTTTTTTTCTAAATGAGTTAATTTGCACTTTGATGATAACAAATGATTTTGGATGAACTTATTTCATTTTTTTAGTGAGTCAATCTTGGATGGCCTTGGTTTAATTGATGAAGAAATAGATTAGGCCTTGTTTTAGTTAAAATGTAAAAGGCATATGATTATTTAAATTTAGCTAAAATTTGAAATTATTTTTGGGAGGTTTGCCTCAAGAATTTGCTTAAAAAGTTTTTGAAAATTTTTTAACAAAGACATTCCAATATGTTCTTAAATTATTTATCAAATTTTTTAAGCTTGGAAATATGTTTTTGGATTGAAATATAAGCTTTGAAATATGTTTAAGTGGTTTTGAAATGAATTCATAAAATTTAAATTTTAAAATCCGACCCTATGATTTGAATTAACACTTTTGAACTGTGTTTGTGATTCTAATCATTGCTAAAGGACAAGTGCTAGAGTGTTTAACTGATGATTTGAGGCTTTTGAACTAATTTTTGTGATTTTGATTGTAAGCCACTCAAGGGTGTCAAAGAGTTTGCATTTCAAGGCTATTTAAATCAACATTTACACTATATTTTTGTGATTCAAATGATAAGGTTTTGTACTGGCTCTTTGTGATTCTGATCATGATTCAAAATTTGAATTAATGATCCTGATTGCATAGGGTAGTTTTTGAAATAATGATCATTTTACTATGTACTTTTCTTACTTGCTATAAGTGCTCATTTTTTCCTCTTCTTCATATCAAAACCCTAATATCTCAAAGGCTAACTTTCACCATTTCATTTGTGCCTTAATTCTTTACTTGATTTCTTCAATCTAAGCTAGGTTTGAGTGAATTTACTCCTATGGATCTTCAATTTGCATTCTAAATTCTGAGTTCTTTCAAATTTCTTTCATTTATACTTAAACACTTTTAGGTTTTCTAGGGTTAGCCTTACCTAGATTAGAAAGATTGGTTGAACTCTTTGCTTTTATTCTTTGAGTGAACTTTTCAAAGGATTTTTTGAGTATGGTTGAGCAATCACTATTAAGGTTTCTCCATATGCTTGTTTTAAATTTGGAGGGTCTATTTTTTGGTGGATTCAAGTTGGGTTGAAAGCTTGGAAGTGGATGTACACCATGGAGATGACTTTTCAAAGGGGAACTATTATCTATCTGCATTTGAATCTCGCTATCCCTACACTTTTATTTTTTGCACCTTATATTGTTATGATTCATTGTTGTTCATGCTAAAGTTGAGTTATTGAACTTGTGAATGTTGATTTACTGAAATTATTATGTGAAGTTGTTTATTTCTTTTTTTTAAGCAAGTAAATTTTGCAAAATTTGAAAAAGGAATTTTTGAAAAATATTTTCAAAAGTATAAAATTCTAAAATAAATTTACCACTTCTTGGTTGAATTTAGACTATAATTGGTATCAAAGCAAGGTTCTTGGAATCAAGGTGTAATCATCTCAAGAAGATCAAATAGATTTGAGTGATTTTAGTTTCTACCAGAGCGCTCTCCATTGAACAAGCCCCCTAAGTTCAATGAGCAACACTATAATATTGAAAACAAAAAAAGAATGATTTTATTAAAGCTACAGATATTGATATGTGGAAAATGGTGGAAAGTGGATATAATCTGACTAGATTAAAAATGATATAACCATTTTGATACCTAGAAGTGATTGGAGTGAAGATGAGAAAAAGAAACATTTATTTGCTTCTAAGGTCAAATGGGTAGTGTCCAATGCCTTATGACCAAGTGAATATGGGAAGGTATCCAACCATTTTATTACTAAGGACATGTGGGATGCATTCAAAGTGGCACACATTGACAAAACTTAAGTTAAGGCTTTAAAGCTTTGCACACTTGTCTCGTAATATGAATGGTGGTGAATTAATTACGGATATGGTACAAAGATTCTTTACAACTGATAACCATTTGAGTATACTAGGTAAGAAGTTCAAGATCATTGATTTGGTTCACATAGTCCTTCGTTCCCTAACCATTGAATGGAAACCCAAGATTACAATCATTAATGAGTCTATAAAGGTGGAAATGTCAACTTTGCAAAAGTTATTTGTTAACTTGGAAGATCACAAGATGGAACTGAAGAGATAATCCAAGAATGATGATAAAAGAAAGAGGAAAAATCTAGCCTTAAAAGTTGCTACAACTTTTGAGGAAGAAGATGATGATTTGGAGGATCTTAATGAACATGATGATATGTCTTTTCTAACAAAGAAGTATCAAAGACTTTTGAAGGCTTGCAAGATTATTAGTAGAAGGAGAACTTCTTTCCTAAGAAGAAATGCTAACAAAGGAGAGTAAAGCAATCTTTCCAATTTTACGTGTTTTAAATGCAAAAAGCTGGGGCATATCAAATCAGATTATGCTATAAATCTTAAAAGGCTCTTAGAAAATGGGAAGAAGAAGGCCAAACAATGAGTAAGAGAGCTTATCTTGCCATATTGGGAGATGAAGATGATGATTCAACTTATGAGGAAGAAAAAGATGAAAAGGCTTTGCTTTGCCTTATGGTAATGGGAGACATGGACATGGAGTTATATAACAACAACTTTACTTAATCTAATAATGATACTGATGAATTCTATAGTAAGTTGTATGATGATCTGCTTAAGGCCAAGAAAAATGTTAATCTTTCAAAGAAAATCATTGCTTCTTTCGAAGTTAACATTGAGAATTTGTAAAATGAAAATGATGATTTGAAGAAAGAAATTGAAAACCTTAAGGTATCATCCCAAGTGTGTGCTATTTGTGAAAATCTTAAAACTAGAATTGATTATTTGGACAAAACTTTGGAAAAGTTTACAAATGGGAAGAAAATGCTTGATGCACTTCTAGAAAGCTAAAAATATAATTTCAATAAGGAGGGACTAGGTTAAAAACCAAATTTGCCAAAATCTTTTTATAAAAAATCTTTTTCTTAGAAAAATCATGGGAAACCAATTGTACATAACATGTGACTATTCTGGACAAAGAGGCCACAATATTCATTCTTATGCCCACAAGAAAAACACTTATGCTCTAAGTGTTGGTGAAAGTTAGTTGAGATACCTAAAGCTTCCTCTTTTAGTGGTATTATCCTTAATGGACCTAAGACTAACTGTAATTTCTAAATTTATGTGTTTATGCCAAATAAATCCAAATAATTCTAGTGTTTAGAAATCAATACCATCTGGATATATTTAGTCAACTCTACTTTGTATGCTTTGTATTTCCAAATATAATTAGTTAGCTAAAATCTAAAATACCATCGTAGATTCTTGCAATAGTAGTAGCTCAGTCATACCAACTATTTCATTTCCAAGCACATGATGAAAAAGATTCTCATCTTATCAGAATTCAAAGTTCCATTTCATTTTTGAAAACAAGGCTAAGCGACTTCAATTTAATAACATGATGTGTCTAGTTTGCATAAACACATAAATTTAGAAATCAAAACACATATTTAGATAAAATACGCTATAAATTACTTCATTGACTAGTTATATTGATCATCATATCATACATATATTATTTTTTTCTTCTTTCATTTTACTATTTTTGGTAGGCAAAGAATGATTTCTGTGATGTATTTCCTTCATTATTTTCTATTTGTTGTTAATATTTTATTTTTTGTATCCATCCTTCTCATAGTACATATACCTATCACTATCAATTTTTCTTTGTTGAATAAATTATCAATGCTTTTCTTTCTTTTTTACAAATTCATTTTCATGATTAATTCCTTCTTTGCTAATTTATTGACTGTTTCTTTTCACTTTTTACTCATTAGATTTAATAATAATTACTTATTTTAAATTTAAAGTTATAGTTTGTCTATTTAGGCAACCCATCATCTTGTCAAAACTTCAAGTGGGCAAGCCCTTACATTTGTACCTAGCAACATCAAAAGAGCTAATCAATGCAATATTGATAAAAGAGAAGGATGGTGATAAAAAACCTATATACTTTGTGAGCAAAACCTTGCAATGAGCAAAACATAGATACCAAATGATTGAAAAATTGGTGTTCGAACTATTGTTTGCTTTGGAAAGGTTAAGGTCATATTTCTAAGCCCATTAAGTGGTAGTCTGAATAGATTAACCCATAAGGAAAATCTTCCAAAAAATGGATCTAGCTGGTTGACTCGCTACTTGGATGGTGGAACTTTCAAAATATTAGTAGTGTTTGAGTCTATGAAGACAATAAATATATAAGCATTGGCTAACTTTGTAGTGAAAATGACTTAGGCAAAGCAAGTGGGTAAGTTGCTAAGGTGGAGATTGTATATAGATAGGCCATCAAACAAAAAATATAGTGGAGCAGGAGTCATTCTAGAAGGACTAAATGGAGTGTCACTTGAATGCTCTTTGACATTCAATTTTTATGCCACTAACAATAAAACAAAGTACGAAGCTTTAATTATCATCCTTAAACTTGCTAAAGAAATCGACGCTTAAAAAATATCCATAGTGAGTAATTCATAGCTAGTCACAAGTCAAGTCAAGTGGACTAATAAAGTGAGAAAGCCTATGGTAGTCTGATATTTAAAAAATGCCAAACATCTATTTAGCAAGTTTGAATATAAAGTAATGTAAATCCACAAGAAAGAGAATGACTGAGGAAATGTTTTAGTGATATTGGCTAGTGTGAAAGCAACAATAAAGTCATGAACATATTGGGCGAATGGACTTGGATCAAACCAGTAATAGAGTTCTAAAAAGAAGGAAAAAGGCTAGTGGACAAGACAGAAGCATGAAAGCTACAAAGAGGAGCGACATACTTCTTTATAGAAAACAATTAAGAAGGGTTTTGTACTCCAAGCTCTCAGGTGCCTAAGGTAGAAGAAGCAGAGTATGTGATCAATGAACTTCATGAAGGGATATGTGGAAACCATATAGGTGGGACAACACTAACAATAAATGCCATTCAATAGATTAAAGCCATGTAGGGGTTTTTGACTAATATAATTTATACATATTTTATATCCCTTCTATACTTAGTCTTTTGTTATGTTTATGTGCTTAATTGGATGCTTGTAAATGATTTTGTTGTTTGGTCAGTTTTTAAGCTTTAATGGATTAATTTAGTAATTTGGCACTATTTGAAAATGTTTCAATTTGTTTGGTGTATGTTGAGTTCAAGACTTTAGTTTTAGGTAGCACTTATATCTTTGGAAAGCTAAGAGAAAGCTCTAAAAATGTCATGAAGTATCCAAAACCCAATTTAGCCATTTCGGAGGCCAAATTAAGCCTAAAAGTTGAAACAGAGTGTTATCTTGTGATCCAAAACCAATTTTAGTATTTTCGCCATAACTGGAGCTTTATTCCTCATTTTGGTACAAACCTAAACCCATAGAATAGCTAAGATCCATCCCCACAACTTTCATGAAGGGCCTGAGCTTAAACTACACTGTTTTCATTAAGTTTCAAGGCTATGGACTTAACTAGTCTTGGTATTTTCATATTTTAATGCTATTATTGAATTGGTTAAGGTACCAAGTATTAATCAATTTTGCAATAAGGGTTAATCAAATGCTAGCATGGTTAGTCTATCTAGAGATAAATTAGTCAGAATTGATTAGATGTTGAGCTTAATTAGATACTTGGTTATGTGGTCAAAGACAGAATGCAATATTGGTGTTAATGATCAATTATAGAATTGATTGGAAGAGTTCCTTCGATTGAAGCGTTTTTACACTTTTCCTTTATTTTCATTTGCTAATGTTTATACTATTTGTTTAATTTCTATTTTAATTAGTAAATAACCAATCCCCCATTTTCTACTATTAATGCACTGAAATTAATCACTAGTCTTTGTGATTTGACCTGGACTCACTAATGCTATAAGCTCAGGTAGTTTAACTTTATCTTTGTTGGTCTTGACAACCATCATGTTTTGGTTGCTAGGGATTAGCTGATTAATTTCTTTGTGATTTTAGTTGTATTTAGTATTAGAATATTAGTATTAGAAATAGGCTTCAATTTTAGTATATTATCCCCTGCTTTCACGCCCTATCTATGCCTAGTTTTGCCAAGTTTCGAGTTTTTCTGGTAGGGATTAGTAGCAAAATTTTCTACAGAATCTAGAGCTCAATTTTGACAAGATGCTAGTTTTTGGTCTTTTGATCAAAATTCATGTTTTACCTTAGAAATTGACCTATATTTTCCAAATTCCATTGTTTAGTAGGATTTTTCTATTTCTTTTTAGCATTTTCTACATTATTTTGCTAATTTTTCCATTTTAATTCTTTTAGTTTTTGATTCTCTATTAAGTATTTTGGTACATGACTCTATCATCTCATTATTCTAAGCTAATATATGATCCAAAAAGTGAAAAAGCCCTACAAAATTTGTAAAGATTGATTAGGCATAATTTTGGTCCATTTCAAGCTTCTACATTAGCTTCTGAGTAGTTAGTAGCTTCCTCTTCTGGTATTGGCATTGCATTAGAGTTGTTGCATGAGAGTTCATCATCTTATAATAGTCTAAAGAATATGGCATTCAACTAGAGAACTTTGAAGGAGTTTGTTGCTCTAGACCTTAACCAGTAGCCACTATGCATAAACTATCCTAAAATTGATGCAGTCTGTAAGCTAAATTCTAGACTGATACACTTATTACCTATATTTCATGGCCTGGCTAAAAAAGATCCTCATAAGGATCTTAAGGAATTCCATGTAATCTACTCAACCATGAAGCCTCAAGAAATTTTAGAGGAGCATTTTAAGTTTAAAGCCTTTCCCTTTTCACTAATTGATTCAGTTAAGGATTGGCTCTATTAACTTCCTCCTTGTTCTATTTATACCTAGCCTACTCTAGACCTGCAGGATTGGAGAGATACTTCCCTAACTCTGGAACTGCCAATATCATAAAAGAAATTTATAGCATAAAGCAGTTTAATAAAAAAACCTTATATGAATATTGGAAGAGATTCAAGAGGTTGTTGAGGTCCTAAGAGTTATAGATCTTGCCCTTTTTACATTGGCAAAAATACTTTTTTTAAAGTTAGATTGGATTCTTGTTTTACAAGGTTTTTCAAAAATATTCTATCGGATGAATAACATAATATTGGAGTCATTGATGGAATTAGGAATTCAATTACCAATTGATCAAATTAAATAGTTCAGCAGTTGATAGAATTGCAGTTAATTTGGAGATGTAGTGAACTAGAATATTAAAATTTAAAATGCAGAAAAATAAACAAGAACACCAAAATTTTAAACTGATTCAACTTAAACTGAAATCGCAATTTAAGTCTACATCTGTTGGATCAATCATTAACCAGATGATCACTTTTATTATTCAAAAACACAAGAATTGACTAGGCTCCTGAACACCAATTCTTGCACAAGAATTTGTTTGGGCTCTTGCCTATCTATAGATACAATTGTTAACTTAATTGTAATTAACCTTACAACTAAAGAAGATGTAAAGGAAGATTAACCTCTTCCTTGTGTCTCCAATTCCTATTAACTTAGAAATTACAAAATTAAACTAAGAAATAAAAGTCAGGTATACCATACTAACAATTGAGAAGAAAACCTTAATTAATCTATTATGTTCACAGATTTGATCCAAGATTGTAAATTAGATGTGAATTATAGAGGTAGAATTTAGATCAGATGAAGCTTAAAGCTCTCTTTATTTTCACACTCTAAAAATGTGAGAAACTAAAAAATTGTATTATGTTGAAATAAGGTGAGAGGCTATTTATAGTGTGAAAACTAACTTTTGAAAAATAATTAACTTTTCGAGCTTGAATTGATTTGTGAATTAATCTAGAGCTGTTACTAGCTAATGAAACAATTTGTGAATCAATTTGCTTATGAAGATCATCAAGAACTTCTTCACTGAATCGATGCATGAATTGATTAAGCCTTTGGAGTTAAAAGGTTATGAATTAATTACCTAATTGATTTAGAATATTTTCTAATGTTTCGGTAAAAGCTTTTTCAAAAACTTTTCTTCATGAATTGATTTGAGTACATTCCATAAGATTTCTTGTATGAATCGATTCACACAATAAAAAATAAATTTTATGCAAATTTAACTTGTGAGAATGCATTGAAAATATAGTTAGAAAATATTTGACTTAAACTTATGATTTATTTTCAGCTCATTTTATCTATTTTTAAAAATTTACTTGGATTAAAACTGATTAGAACACACTTATAAAATATCCTACAAAAATAAATAAAAACTAAAACTAATGCTGGATCTCCTGATATCTTGAACATCACTTGATCAACTTGTATCTGCAAAATGAACAAGCACTCAAAAGTATGGAGTTAGATCATGGCATTAATTAAAATTATTTTTCAACATAAAAACTAAAGAGATATGATAGCAAAGCTAACAATCTCCCCCTTTTTTATGGTGAAAAATAACTTTAGATAAACATTAAATCATACAATAAAAATTTTAAACGGGGGCTTTTACTTTACTTCCCCTTAAGTTTTTAATTTTCTTATCTATAATCTTATCATTATTCAATTATTTGAAATCTCATCCTTCTCTTTGAGATTTTTTATTATCTAAAATCTCATTTCTCCTTCTTTTGACACATCAAAAAGTAATAATGCCTCATTAAGATGAAATAATAGAGTGGGATCAAGGGATACAAAATTGTTTTTAACTTCATTTTGATACTCATCTCTCCTTGAAATAACGATTTTACTGAATTTTAGACTTATAGCATGAATTATTTTATTTTTGCATATTTCAGTTCATGAATCAATTTTGGAATTGATTCAGGGAGTGAGAATAACTGTTTCAGAAATTTTGGAACAATCATCAAAGGTTTGAAAATCTTGATGAATTGGTTTGATTTGGATCAAATTGATCAATGAATCAATGCAAATAGGATTGAATTGATTTTAAAATCGATTTGTTCAGTATGATAAAAATTTAAGAAGGTTTGATTTCTTCTTGAAAGACTGAAAAATGGTCTGAATCAATTCATAGTGTAATATTTTGAGTTATGAATCAATTCATGAATTGATTCAGAAACTCAGAGAAAACCTAGAAAAATTTGAATCGATTTCGGATTCGATTTAGAGAGTCTTGAAACCAGTTTTCATGCTGTTTTGTTCCAAAAATTATAACATATGATATATTCATCAGCAACAATCAATTTAACATGAATTTTACCTCAAATTGCATATTATGTACCTACAAAATAAACTTAAGGAAAATTCTAATGCTTAAGTTAGTATATGCAAGATACAAAGGAAATAATCATAATCAACTATAAGACTTAAAATAAAAAATGCTATAGGTTGGTCATTTGAGATCATTTTCCAAGGGGTCTAACATCCCTAATTCTTTTTGAATGAACACAAATCATTTTTCATTAGCTAGTTGAAATTCAGTTTGTAAAAATTCAATAGAGATGTCACCTCTTTGAACATGATCCCTAATAAAATGATGTCTAATTTGAATGTGTTTTGTTTTAAAATGCATG
>JANHAO010020254.1:0-12916 GCA_026873985.1 Saraca asoca | reverse complement strand
GAATGCAATATAAGATGAATGTACAACCTTTATATCCAATTCACAGAATGTATAGTCCAAGATGCGATAAAACTCAATCAAATTGATCTAGGGCACCCATCCAGACTAACACTAATATGGGGAAAGAGATCGCCACTAGTTCGGCGGTCGGGTCTGAGGATGTTTCGGAGCACCCGTCTGAAGGCTTGGAACCCAAGACTTTGGCACTTTATGGAATCATCAATAGAAATGCAGGTCAAATCTTGGGGGCTTATACAGAGTCTTTGGAGGATGATAGGATACGAGGGAGTGCCTTGGCAAAGATATTGACCAACCACTGCCTAATGGTTAGTGTCATTTTCTTCTCATTTTCTTTATTTCTTCGTTTATGCTCTGATTCCTTACTGTTCTTTTTCAGGGGATGTTAGAGGCAATAAAGCTAAGAAATAAAAGCCTAAGCTGGGAGGAGGAATGAGTTTAGCTCGAGGCTAGCCTGGTAGTGGTGACTAATGAAGCAACAAAACTGAGGAAGAAGTTAGAGGATGCTGAGGCTCAGTTGCAAGGTGCCGATGCTACAAAGAAAAGGGCTAAAGAATCTCTTACTTGTGAGATGGTCGATATGGCTTAGAGATTGCACAGGGTTCAGGATGAGCTTCAACAGAGGAGAAAGGATTTGGCAGTGCTGGCACGAGAGGCCAAAAGTTTTCAAAAACAATCTGAAGCTGCTTAGGAAAGGGTAACTTATGCCAAGGATAGAGCACTACGAGCTGAAGAGGTAGTCAGACGAGCCGAAGAGGCCGCCAAACAAGCTGAGGAGAGGGTCGCATGGGTTGAAAAGGAGACCACCAATGTGAAAGAGGAAACATCTGCCATGGTCACTCAGGCCAAAGAAGCTGTGATTTTAGACACAACCGATAGCTTCATGTACACTTTGTGGTAGAAGCATCCAAATTTTGACTTTTCCTTCTTTGGTGGAGAGATAAAAGCGATCATCTAGGGTTTTATCAAATATGCAAAAACGTCCTCACCCCTGGGTGTTGATACGGCTAGTGATCTTCCTGCTCGGGTTAACGATTAGGTCGAGGGTAGCTCGCTAATGCAAGAAGCGGTCAGAGCAAAGCCTGAGGAACAAGTGGTGGAAAATCCTCTTATTCCTGCCATGGATTCCTTTGCTTCTCAGGACCCTTCCTAGATAGCTCCCTATAGTTCTGTTTTATGTTCTAAACTTTTTTGGATATTCATTGTAATTGAAAACATCTCTTGTTCAAACTTTTGCTTTATCACGAATTTTGCGACGATCCTCTTTTTGGTCTTTCAATTTGTTTAAGCATTCGAATATCTTGTCAACAAATTAACTGGTGGTTCCATACCTTATAGAGGTGATAGATCAAATTGTTAATTCAAAAGGCCATGTTAGCCAACTGAGTAGCTCCAAATAAGTTACATTACCAACATGAACTATAGTATGTGAAGTTTGAGTTTCTTATCTTTGCGAGACAACCATTCAGGCCATCTTCTCAAGACACGATTTCTTTGCTGAGCCTAGATTAGACTAACTTTTGAAGGAACACTTTCAAAAAAATTTTGAACACTGAATCAAGAAAGGAATTCTTTGATTTTTCTTTATTTTGAATTTTTAAAGAATATTACAAATTCATGAGGCCAAGTCTGCCTTTATTGATTATATAGTCGGAGATATGCCGCATTCCACGCTCGAGGGTACTTGACTCCATTTATATCGGCCAAATAATATGATCTGTTGCCCAGATTCCTTTTTATTACGTATGGTCCTTCTCGATTTGGACCTAAGGTCCCTTCACTAGGCTTTCGAGCTCTAGGTAGAATGAGTCATAACATGAGGTCACCTAGTCTATAGCTTCAAGTTTGGATCTTCTTATTATAATATCTTGCTATGTGTTCCTGGTAAGTGGCTATTCTTAGGCAAGCCATGTCCCTTAGTTCTTCGACGAGATCAACACTGGCAGCGAGCAGTTGATTATTTTCTTTGGGATTGAATGTTGCTCTTTGATGTAAAGTCACCTCGTGCTCTACAGGTATCATTGCCTCAGACCCGTAAATCATCGAGAAGGGAGTCTCTCCAGTAGTACTATAAGCTGTGGTTCTGTAGGCCCATAACACTTTTGGTAGCTCATCTACCCATGCTCTCTTCTTGGCCTCTAGCTTTGTTTTCAAGATCTACTTGATGATCTTGTTTACAGCTTCCACTTGTCCATTGGCCTGAGGGTGGTCTGTGACTGAAAAGCATTTTTCAATTCTGAGGTTGCTACAGAAATTGATAAACTGCTCGCTAGTGAATTGAGTCCCGTCATCTATAACGATCTGTTGAGGAATCCTAAATTGGCAAATAATGTTACTGTACACAAATTTTTCAATTCTAGAAGAGCAGATCTCAGCCAGTTCTTTTGCCTTAGCCCACTTGATAAAATAGTCAACAGCAACTATTGCGTGCTTGTGATTCCCGTGACCTGTAGGAAGAGGCTCGATCAGGTCAATGCCCCATATCGCAAAGGGCCACAGGCTGATCATTTGTTGAAGACTGGCTGGAGGAGCTTAGGGAACTTTGGAGAAACATCGACATTTATCACAACATTTAACAAGGTTGATTGCGTCCTTCTTCATGGTTGGCAAGAAGAAACCTTGTCGGAGTGCTTTTTGTGCTAGAGATAGCCCCCAGGTGTGGTTTCCATAGTGTTTAGATGAATATCCTCAAGGATGATGTCGCATTCAAGGTCGTCTATGCATCTAAGTAGTGGGGCTGAAAAGCCCCTTCTGTAGAGCACATTATCAATAATGCAGTACCTGGCTGAACGAGCTCACATACGTCGTGCTTCTAACTTATTCTTTAAAAGCTTGCCATCTCGTAGATATTTCATGATCAGGCTAATCCACAAGTCTTGGGCTACAACAGTTGTAATCAAGACATCCTTTTGCTCAATGCTTGGAGCAGGAAGAGTTTCCACTGGGATTGCACTCGATAAGTCCGTATCCTTAGTTGTAGCAAAGCAAGCTAAAGCATCTGCATGTGCATTTTGAGCTTGCGAAACTTGACTGATCTCGTACCTCTAGAAGTTGCTAAGCAGCTCTTGAACTTTTTGGAGGTAGGCAACCATTCTTGATCCCTTTGCTTGGTACTTGCCCTTTATGTGACAAACATTAAGTTAAGAGTCACTATAAATTCTCAGGTTCTCAGCTCATACTTCCCTTGCTAAATGGAGTCCTGCGAGCATTGCCTCATATTCTGCTTCATTGTTAGTGACCTAAAATTCAAATCCTAATGCATAGAGAATTTTATGTCTCTTTGGACTAATTAATAATACTCTAGCCCCTACTTTTTGCTCGTAGGATGATCCATCCATGAAGAGTTCCCACCATGGCTCTTCCAAAGGCTCGACTTCAATCTCCACTGGTCCAGTGAACTTTGTAATGAAGTCTGCTAGTGCCTGCCCTTTAATTGCTAACCTTAGCTTGTATTGTATATCAAATTGGGCAAGTTCGATAGCCCACTTGAGCAAGCACCCTGAGGTGTCTGTCTTTTGCAATGTTTGCCTCAATGGGTATTGGGTATGCTCTTGGAAGTAAGGTCACATATTTCTAGAAGCTGTCACAAGGTAATAAGCGAGCTTTTCCATTAGTGTGTAGTTCTCTTCTGCATTTTGTCAACCTCTTACTTACATAGTACACAGGGAGTTGAGTCTCACTTTCATCCTGAATAAGGGCCGCGCTAACAACGTGCTGAGACACTTCTAGGTAGAGAATGAGATTTTCACCTTCTTGAGGCTTGGATAATAGTGGAGCTTGGCCTAAGTATTCCTTCAAATGCTAGAAGGCAACTTCACACTTCTCTATCCATTCAAATCATTTTGCCTTCCTTAGAACATCGAAGAACAGCTTGCACTTATCGGTTGCCTTGAAAATAAATCTTCCAAGTGTAACAACTCGACTAGTCAGACTTTGCACATCCTTAACCCCAAATGGGGACCTCATGTCGATGAGCGCCTTAATTTCTTAGGGTTGGCTTGAATCTCTTTGCTATTCACCATAAACCAGAGGAATTTTCCCAAGGACACTCCAAATGAACATTTCAATGATTCAACTTCATCCGGTACTTTCTTAGAATTTGGAACATTTCTTCCAAATCCCTGACATACTCCACGACCCACTTAGGCTTTACGAGCATGTTGTCAACATAGACTTCCATATTCCTCCTGATCTGCTCTTTGAACATTTTGTTAACCAGTTGTTGGTAAGTCGCTCTTGCATTTTTCAGCCCAAAGGGCATCACCTTGTAACAGTAAAGTCCTCGATCTGTAATGAAAGAGGTGTGTTCTTCATCTTGAAGCTCCATGGGTATCTAGTTGTACCTAGAATATGCATCTATGAAGCTGAGGAGCTGATGTCTGGTTGTTGCATCGATGAGCTGGTCAATTCAAGGCAATGGAAAGCTATCCTTTGGACAAGCCTTGTTAAGGTTGGTGAAGTCTATGCATATCCTCCATTTCCTATTTTTCTTCATTACGAGAACTGGATTCACTACCCAGGTTGGGTAATGGGCCTCCAGGATAAACCTGCTGCCAGAAGTCTATCTACCTCCTCCTGAAGGGCTACTGACCGTTTAGCAGTCAAAGGTCTCCTCTTTTGGTGAATTAGTTTATGATGGGGGCCTATGTTTAGCTTGTGAGACATAACTTTAGGATCGATCCCCACCATATCTTCATGACTCCATGCAAAAATGTCTAGGTTCACCTTTAGAAAATTAGTCAATTGGGCCTTCACATTGTTGGGTAAGCTTTTCCCTAGCTTAAGGCATCTCTGACTATCTACCTCACTGATCTGCACCTCTTCGTGCTCTTCAATGGGGCTGGTTTCCCTCTCTGCATCCAAGTCATGAAGGTCAAGATCGTGACTTACTTCCGATGCTTGGAGCTTAATGCTCCTCACCGGAGACCACATTAACTCTTTTCCCTTTCTCCTCGATTCTAACAATGTCTTTATAGCATTGCCAGGTGGTGTACTGTTCTCCTTGCACACACCCGACTCCATTGGGGGTCAAGAATCGCACCATTAGCATTTTGGTGGATATGACTAGATCCAGGTCATTCATTATAGGTCGTCCCAACACTATATTGTAGGCTAAAGGGCAGTTGACAACTAGGAAGTCCACCAAGACTATTGCTCAATAGTTTTGGTCCTCCAAAGTAAGAGGAAGTCTGATTTGCCCCGCGAGAAAGATAGCATCTCCGGTAAAGCTAAAAAGAGCTTAAGGTGAAGGCTTCAAATTGCTTTCATCCAACGCCATTTGCTCGAAGCACTTCTTGTACATGACATTTATCGAGCTTCTCGTATCTAGCATGATCTTTCGTACTTCGGTGTTATTGATAGTCGCCCGTATGATGAGAGCATCATTATGGGGCGATTGGATTCCTCATGCATCATCATCTGCAAAAACAATGCACTCTAAAGCAATCTTGGCTCTCATGGTAGGTCTTTCTAACTCATAATTCGCAGACAAGATGTAGCTCGCACTTTGCACATAAAGCTCATGCAACCTTCATGAGGTTCCCGTAATGTGTGGCCCGCCATGGATGGTGTAGATGGTCCTGGCCATAGCTGGCTGCTCTGGCTCGGCTTGCCAGGATGGCTGAGCTGATGACTGAGATCACTGGGGTCGCTACCCTGTAGGTCACACCACGTAATCTCCTAAGTGACTTCTTCTAATTAGGTCCTCAATCGTGTCTTTAAGCATTCTACACTCCAAGGTATTGTGCCCAATATCATTATGATAAAGGTAAAACCTACTAACATGTTTGTTCTTGTGCGAGGTTTTCAAGGGCCTAGGATGCCCAAAATCTTCTAATACTTCTCTATGGCGAATATCCTGTCCGGGATGTCAGACAGGATGCTATAATTATTGTAGTGACCTAGAGGTTCAGGTCGCTCCCTTCTTGCTTTCTTGGCCGATCAAATTTCAGTGTTAATGTTCTGGCCCGTCTTGCCCTTTCCGTGGCTACTTCCTTTTTTACTCTAGTTGAAAGTGGAATTGCCCACCTCACTTCTCTGTCTGGTTTTCTTTGAGCTAAAAGTTTCCTTCCATCTGACCTCCTTCACGGCTCATTCATAAAACTCTCCTAAGTCTCTTACAAGAGACTTGTAAATGCTCTCATACAACTTCCTATCTTTGCGAAGACTTGTTGAGATTATCGTCAAGATGATGTCATTAGAGGGGTTGTCCACATTGTTCACCTCGCTTTAGAACCTGGTGATGTAATCCTTTAACGACTCATCTCTTTGCTGAAAGATTGTAGCGAGGTAATAGGATGGCGTGAGTTACCTCTTTAAAGTTCTGTATTAATCAACAAACTTCTTTTGGCACTCCTCCCAACTTCTAATGTTGCGAACTAAAAGGTTCTTAAACCACACCTTGGGTACATCCCCAAGAGTAGTTGGGAAAACACGGCACTTGATCAGGGGATTAGTCGTCTGGAGATCCATTTGGATGTTAAAGGCATCCAAGTGGTCGTAAGGGTCACTTTTTCCATCATATGATGGGATGGTAGGGACTTTGAACCGATGAGAAAGGGGTTCTATCTCGATCTCCTTAGAGAATGGGGTCTTATCCTCATAGCGACCTGATTAGTCCTGAGCTGAGGGGCACTTCTTCAATCGTTGGACCTTCTGTAATAACTCCTCCACCATGGAGTTTTGCGTTTCAGATCGACGACCTCTGGTGCTATTGCGGACCAAGTTCAAGCCCTCAGTGTGGTGCGAGCTTTGAGGTCGTTCACTTTTAGCATGGTTGTGATCCCGGTGGTCCCGTAATTTAGGTTGCAAACTGGAGGAATAGGTTGAATTTGCACGTTGAGGCCCTTCCTCTACTAGCTTCTCCCTTTGAACTAGCACCTCTCCTTGTGGCCTTCGGTTTGTTCCTCCCATGGCTACAGCTTGCACCTATCTTTGGACACCATGGGTTCGCACTTGCATCAGCACTGCAACAACATCAATGAGTTTTTTGACTGTATTTTCAAGTGCCTCCTGGTGTTAGTGCAATGCTTACATGCCATCAGTTCCCAAGGGGATGGAGGAAGCGCTTGCTGAGACTGGGCTTCCTTCTTCTAAGACGTCTCATTGTTGCTGCTGACGGCTACCAAGTTGGTTTGCAATAACGTCAAAGCTCTTGGTTATTCTTCCTCTTGCCATCTCAGTTGGTTGACAGATCAATGAGAAAGCAGTCTGGTCCCATCAGGCATGCCAAAATGTTGACAATCGATTTTGGTAATCAGTCAATTGAAGGTTCTGGAAATCAAATTGCTATGCAAGACGTTAAAATGTAGAGAAATAGCAAGAAGAAGAAGAAGAAGAAAGTAAACAGAAAGAACACAAAAGGTTTTAACATGGTTCGACTAAAGCTAGTATAACCCCTACGTCCACGATGAATGTATTTGCTTTTGGAAGCTATTTCTCTACTTTTCTTAGCAAAACTACAAAGATAATTGTTTTCTCTTTATATTTCAGCAAGGTTTCAACAGGTAATTTTTTTTATATCTGTTACAATAGACTTCCCTCCTATTTATAGAAGCTGGGAAAGTTACAAGTCATAATTTATCATTGTAGGAATATGATTACAGCCATAACATGTAATAAATACTTGGCGTCGGATAATAAATGCAGGGCAAATCTTTATCGAACCTTGGAGGCTAAGTTGTAAGTTGGAAGTATGTTCAGCCTATCTGTCAGACATGAGCTATCTCCAATTGCACTGAAGGGGAGAGCTCGTTGTAGCTTTTGATTTGCTGAAGGCGTCGAGCTCGCGCAATGCAAGCTGCCATCTGGCCTCAGCAACCTTGCTTTAAATTGGACTGCATTCTTTATTCTAATTCGATCCATTAGACTTTGGTTAGCCCATTCCACCTGGTCTATAAAATATCCATAACATATATCATGTTAAATATATAATTCTTCTAAAATTTTGGCGAAGTTGCCTGCAGGGAACCCTTGAATTGTGTAGCTTTGTATAATACTATTTTGTATGCATAAATATTTACAATAATATTCCTTACACTAGAGATTGTATATAAATTTTTTATAAAAATTTTCAAAATCTAAAAATGTTTGTATTTAAAAAAAAAAATGGAGGAAATTAGCCCCTTTCGAGTTACAGGTGCACATTTAATCTCACTGTTATTTTATGTTGAAGTGTGAAATATTGATATTATAGAATAGTATATAAAAATAGCTCTAATATATAAATATATAGGAAGAATATCAAATAAAAGTATCACTCATATAAAATGGGCTTTTTGTCCTGTATGGTGTCCTTTTCGAAAGTAATTCTTCAAATGATATACTTTCTAAAATATTTACTGGCAGGGGCAAGACGTTGTTCTTAGTAACGTGTTGCCCCATTTTTATTTTTTTTTAATTGAATGGTAGAAGATGTTACTCTCAACCATGTCTTTCATTTTTTTTATAAAATTTTTATTTTATAAAATAAAATTTTATTTTTTTAAATTTTAAATTTTTTATATTTTTAAAATTTTTTTATATTTTTCAAATGATTGTATTAGGTGATAGAAGATTTCAAATTTTAAATAAATTTAATGTAAAATAACTAGATAGTATGACACAATTAATTATATATTAATCAAAATTTTAATAAAAAAATAAAATTCAATCATAAATAAAAAATTTAAACATTAAATTTCAAAAAATTAAATTTTTTATTTTTTTGAAAAACGAAAAATAAAAAATTTGGGAAGCCCAATTTTTTCAAATTTTTTAATTTTAATTTTTTTTATTTTTAAAAAAGAAAGAATAAAAATAAAAAAATAAAAAAAATAAAGTCAATAGAAAATAACTAAATAATATGTTATAATTAAATATATATATATAATAAAATTTAAATTAAAAATTAAAATAATATCATGAATAAAAAATTCAAAAGTTAAATTTTTTATTTTTTAGAAAAATAAAAATAAAAAATGAATATAAAAATGAAAAAAAAAAGTTATAATTTTTTTATTGAAATTTTGCTCAATATATAACATTATTCAAAATTTCTTAGAAAATATTTTATTATTTAAAAAAATAAAAAATAAAGAGGTTAAAATAAAGAAATAAAATTTTAAAAAATAAAATCAATCTAAAATAATTAGATAATATATTATAATTAATTATGTATTAATTAAAATTTCAATAAAATTTTTTTTATCATGAATAAAAATTTTTAACATTAAATTTAAAAAAATAAATTTTTTTATTTTTAGAAAAAGAAAAATAAGAAAGCAAATAAAAATTGGGAAACCCAACTGTATTAATTCTTTTATTTTTATTTTTTTAAAAAAAGGAAATAAAAAAGAATAAAAATAAAAATGTTTTCCAAAAAATTTTAAAAAACAAAAAAGGAAAAAATAATGTTATATATTGATCAAAATTTCAATAAAAAATTATAACTTTTTATTTTTATATTTATTTTTTCTAAAATATAAAAAAGTTAACTTTTAAAATTTATTAAATTTTTTATTCATGATATTATTTTATTTTTAGTTAAAATTTTAGTTAATATATACTTACTTATAACATATTATCCAGTTATTTTATATTGACTTTATTGTTTTAAAAATTTTTATTAAAATTTTTTAAAAAATAAAAAAAGAAAAAAGAAAAATTAAAATTAAAAAAAGTGGGCTTCCCAACTTTTTATTTTTTCAAAAAAAATAAAAAAAATTATTTTTTATAATTTAATATTTAAATTTTTTATTTATGATAGAATTTTATTTTTATTAAAATTTTGATTAATATATAATTAATTGTAATATGCTATTTAGTTATTTTATATTAAATTTATTTAAAATTTCAAATCTTGTATCACATGATATTATTATTGATAAACAGTTATCTAAAAAATTTAAAAAATTAAAATTTTAATTTACAAAATAAAAAAAGTGAAAGACGTTGTTGAGAATAACGTCTTCCACCATTCAATTAAAAAAAATAAAAATGAGGCAAGACATTACTGAGAACAACGTCTTATCTCCTACCAATAAATATTTTAAAATGTACATCATTTGGGGAATTACTTTTGGAAAGGACACCATACGGGACAAAAAGGCCTGACATTGCGACAACCTAATTTTGTGGGGCTTTTTGCCCTTTGTGGTGTCCTTTCCAAAAGTAATTCTCCAAATGATGTACTTTCTAAAATATTTACTCGTAGGGGGTAAGACGCAACGTCTTGCCTCATTTTTATTCTTTTTTAATTGAGTGGTGGAAGACGTTACTCTCAACGACTTTTAGCTTTTTTATTTTATTTAAATTTTTTATTTTGTAAAATATTTTTTTATTTTTAAAAAAATAAGAATTTTAAATTTTTTAAATTTAAAATTTTATAATTTTTTTATATTTTTCAAATAACTATTCAACAATAGTAATATCAAGTGATAGAAGATTTGAAATTTTAGTTAAATTTAATATAAAATAACTAGATAGCATCTCATAATTAATTATATATTAATCAAAATTTTAATAAAAATAAAATTTTATCATAAATAAAAAATTTAAATATTAAATTTTTTACTTTTAAAAACAATAAAAAAGTTGGGAAGCCAAACTTTTTTTAATTTTTTAATTTTAATTTTTTTAAAAAAAATTTAATAAAAAATTTTAAAACAATAAAGTCAATGTAAAATAATTAAATAATATGTTATAATTAATTATATAATAACTAAAAATAAAATAATATCATGTATAAAAAATCTAACCAATTTTAAAAGTTAATTTTTTTATTTTTTAGAAAAAATAAAAATAAAAAATAAAAAATTATAATTTTTTATTGAAATTATTCAATATACAACATTATTTTTTTCCTTTTTTATTTTTTAAAATTTTTTAGAAAACATTTTTCTTTTTTATTTCCTTTTTTAAAAAAAATAAAAGAATTAAAACAGTTGGCTTTCCCGATTTTTATTTGCTTTTTTATTTTTCTTTTTCTAAAAATGAAAAATTTATTTTTTTAAATTTAATATTAAAATTTTTTATTCATGATAGAATTTTTTTATTGAAATTTTATTTAATATATAATTAATGGTAATATATTATCTAATTATTTTAGATTGATTTTATTTTTTTAAAATTTTATTTCTTTATTTTAATTTTTTTTATTTTTTAAATATTAAAAATAAAAATAAAAATATTTTCTAAGAAATTTTAAATAATGTTATATATTGAGCAAAATTTCAATAAAAATTATAACTTTATTTTTTTCATTTTTATATTTTTTTAAAAAATAATAAATTTAACTTTTAAATCTTTTATTCAAGATATTATTTTAATTTTTAATTAAAATTTTATTTTATATATAATTAATTATAACATATTATTTAATTATTTTATATTGACTTTATTTTTTAAAATTTTTTTAATGTTTTTATTTTATTTTTTCTTTTTTCTTTTTAAACATAAAAAATTAAAATTAAAAAATTAGAAAAAATTGGGCTTCCCAACTTTTTATTTTTCTTTTTTAAAAAATAAAAACTTTATTTTTTTTAAATTTAATATTTAAATTTTTTTATTTATAATAAAATTTTGATATAATGACATTATTTAATTATTTTACATTAAATTTATTTAAAATTTCAAATCTTCTAACAGTATATTACTATTAATGAACAGTTATGTGATAAATATAAATTTTTTTGAAAAAATAAAAAAATATAAAATTTAAATAAAATAAAAAGAAAATGAAAGACATTATTAAGAGTAACGTCTTCCAAGAACAACATCTTGTCCCCGCCCATAAATATTTTAGAAAGTACACCATTTAGGGAATTACTTTCAAAAAGGACACCACAGGGCAAAAAGCCTATAAAAATGAGAGGAATGAATCACAATTAGCATATCTTACATTAAAATATTATCCAAGTTGTATAATTATTTGAAAATGTCACGTCATTTTATATTTGAGCTTGACCATCAATTTGATGTATAATCTTGCATAATAATTTTCTTACAAACTGGAAATGAACGGAAAGTGGTTGCCAATTCTGAACATCTTACTTCTCAACAAAAACCAAGTATACATACTTTCCATTGTTCAGAGATATGGGTTAAAAAACACCATCACCAGCCTTATCTCAATAGTAGATAGGGTCAGCCACATGGATCAAATATCATTTGATGTCATTCTACTCTATCCCATCACAGAGTGGTGAAAGAAACAGATTTTCAGGGAGGAACTATCAACATATTGCCTCCGCAGAAAGACTGGCAACCCTAACTGTTGAACCACATTTCCGTGCAGCAGAAATAGGCATCCTTTCAGAACAATCAATCATTTGATAAACCCAGAACTTCTTGTTTGAGCTCTTCTATTATAGCAGCCAGTTCATCCCTGTTTTTCTGCATGTCAATAAATACAGGTATTCTATGGATAATGTGAGCAAGATACAAACATTGAACCAAAATCTGAAAATGGGTACCTTGAAAAGCAGATAGCGGGAACTGAACCATAACGTATATGCAAAGCCTATGACTTCCATCAATTTGGGAAACTGTGACACAATAATGAACGGAATGTCAGAGACTAAAAATGTGGTTTTTTGTTTGAAATATTGTCATGCTGTGATATTTAGCACGCACCAAGGGGCTAGAATCAATAGCACCAACAATAGCTAATGCTAGCCAAAGGGCAACTACACCACCACTTCCAAATAAGAGAATAGAACCTGTGTCATCTGTGTCCAACTGGAAAAAAGGGGATGGGAGTTGTTAGCACAAAACAGCTAGATGTGGGCATTTAAACTCATACTAGCAAGTTAATAAGGCATTGCAAAACTAGACAGGCAGCAAAGAATACAATCAACTTTCTTCCTTGAGTTGGAAGTAGAGCAGTCAATTTCAGAGAACCAATTCTTAAAATGACTGA
>JANHAO010020253.1:0-12988 GCA_026873985.1 Saraca asoca | reverse complement strand
TAAGAGACTCAAATGGGATTTGAGTGCTCACGAGACTCAGATTGGATCTGAGTGCTCAAATTCATCTAAGTCAAATAATTCACGAAGTTGAAAAACTTTGATTGGTTATAGAGGTTAACTTTTATCCATGCCTCTGACCAATCCAGATATAGGTAATGGAAAGATTATATCATGCACGTAATGTGTAACACATAATGTGTTAGACACACATACAGGTCATTCACATACAGGCTCGTCACCTTGAAGACACCTACCGTGAATTGGGCTATAATGGCTTGCTAGAGTTCGCTTATACCTTAAAGTCCAATTTGATTAGTTTAGAGAAACTAATATGCCTTCAAAGGGTTTGAAGGGCATTTTGGACTTTTACTAATAGATTGGGCGCCTACTGGGTCACACACATAACGGAGAATATTATGGCCAAGGTTTGGATGAGTTTAATATCTAAGGGACTAAAAAGTAATTTAGTGAAATTGCGGTAGGGCCAAAAGGTGGTTTGGTGCAAAGTTTGGGGCCATTTTGCAAATAAGGAAAATGTTTTATGAATGTCCCAAAATGACATCGTTTTGGCCACCCTTGGGGCAACCAAAATGATGTTGTTTGGAGTGTCTTCTTCTTTCCCCAATTGGCTGAATGGTTCGACCATTCCAAAAGGAAAGAAGAAGAAGAAGCTGTGAGAGTGTTGTGAGAGAGGAGAAAAGTTCTCCTTGTTTGGCCCAAGCCAAATCAAACCAGAAAAGAAAGAGATCCAAAAAGGTTTTGGTATTTTCTTCTTCTACTCCTTCTTCTCTTGAAGCTAGAAAGGTTTTAGCAACTTTGGAGATGAAATCTCCATCTTATTCGGCCATGGAAACCGAACCAAGGGAGGAGAAGAGCTTGCCGAAATTGTTTTGGGTTTTGGCTCCTATTTTGATCTTCCAACTTCCCACACTTGCTAGCACAAGGAGGGAAGTCGAAAAGGCCATGGAGGATATTCTCCGGCGTGGATTTTCCGGTAGAGGCAATACACATGGATTGCTATGGTGACCACAAGTTTTCGCTACAAAAGAAACTCAACTAAAGGTTAGTTTTACTTTCCTTCTTCTTAGATTTGATCTAGGTTGTTGAACAACCTCTAACAATGGGATCTCTGGGGAGTTTGGTTCGGCCAAGGCTGTTTTCCCATGGAAAAATTTTCAAAATTTTTGGCCCTCTTGGTTGAAGCAAACCCATCACCTATATCCTAATCCTACCAAAACACAGAAATTAATAAAACCAATCCCTACCAACAGCTCTAAAAATCTTAATGGTTGTCAAATCCACAAGAATAAAATTGATGTACTCCCAAAATTTGTAGTGTTGGTGAGTCCAAATCAAACCCTAGAGATTGATTGATTAATTTATTATCCTAATTTGTCAAATACAACAGACTTAAATGAAAGGGGCATTTCGTATTTAAGTTCAAAATCTTAAATAAAAACAAAATTCAAATTATAAAAAAGTCTTTAATTGGGAAAATTTTCAATTCAAGAGATATTCATATATTTAATTCATAAATTGATTTTCAACACTTAAATATTATCCCTATTTTGATTATTTAGTCCAGAATTATCAAGATGTTAGAATAATCCTTATTCCTTTTCCCTTGTTTCATTAATTCAAGTCCAATACATAAATTCTTATTATTAACTAATTCGGTATTAAGCAATTCTAGTTAGATTAATAATAGTATTACGAATAAGAATAAGAAGAAACTAAGACTGAATAACAATTTACACCAGCGCAAAGCATTTAATTCATTCTACATTCCTTTTAGGTATGGAATAAAATTTGGGATCATAATCATTAATGGTTAATCGTTCCCTATATTGAACTCTCACAACAATTATGGATTATGGAATTTAGTTAGCAAATAATCACAATAAATAATTAACTTATATGCCCTATTAGAAAATAATCTCATTCAATTGTAAATCAATAAAATAGAAAAACAATAGACAATCAAATTAAGAATAATTTAGTAAAATAGATCCGGTCTCATACTCATAAGAAATTAAAGTATAATTCCTTTGAATTGAAAAACAAGTTTAACTACTAATTGCAAAGAAAATAGAAACGAAACTAGAAGAAGAAGTAGAAGAAGAAAAGATCTAATAGAGATTGTACATGTTTGCCCTAGAGAAACTACTATTTATAAAATAGAGAGGATTGACCCTTCATGATTTCGGAGTAATCCTAGTTCAACTATGATTCTAATTGCTCTGATTTTCTTCTCTAGCTTTAGCTGCTGATTTTGATTGGAAAAAAGCAAAATTATAATTTGGTCTCTTCTAGAAAGTTATAATGTTACTCCTTAGCATTCCAATGGACTAAATCTTGCTGAAAATAGAGGTTTCTAATTCAAGTTATAGGCTAAAAACTGAAACTCATTCAGAGTAGTCCAACCTATATTAAATTTTATAACTCAACTTTTCAATCCTTTTTCCCATTCAAAATGATGTAATTTCAATTAGAGCCCTTCATAAAAGTTATAAATATGAATCTTAGCTTTCTAATGGACTTATATTTTCACCAATTAGAGGTTTATAACTACAGATATCATGAAAATGCCATGATTGGTTCAGGCTTTAACGAGGTCATCATTCTGCTTCAACTCTTAGGCTAATTTCAAACCACCAAACGTCTGAACTAGACTTAAAACTCTTCATAATAATTGTGGATATAGGCAAAAGTCTGAAACAGTGTCAAATTACCTATCTTAATTTAAATTAATCCTTTCATAATTCTAATCTGATCACATTATAAAATTAACATAAATAATTCTATTTGGAATTTAAACTTGACAAAAGATAAAATATAAAAAATAAAATATATAAATATAACACTCATAAAAAATGCAACTCTTTTTTTTTTTTAAAGATTGAGGTTATTTATCAACCTCCTTAATTGTCATGTATTTATCTTATAATAATAGATAAAAATGAATGTTTGAGAGTAACATTTATAGAAATGTTTTTTAATTGAATTAAACATAGTAAATATGATATTCTTGAAAATCACACATACGCAAAAATTTTAAAATTAATGAGAATATATAATTTTGTGAACCGAAACACTCCTAAAGCCTTATTAAAGTGCTTAACCAAATGAGATAGTTCCTATTTTTCACCAACAAACTATCTACTACTCGAGAGTAGAATTTAATGGTTAATAAATTGACAACTATCAAGATATAGAAAAGTATTCTTATATAAATGTCTTGGCCTAACTTCATATTATCAAGAATTAATTGAAATTGAAATTTCTTCCTTACTATAAATATTTGACTTACTTTGAATTATTTAAAAGTTATTATATCTCAATAATAGTTCTACTGGTCTATAAATTACATGGCAAGTAACCATAATAACATAACACTTTAGAAAATAATTTTAATAATATTATTTCTTATATCATAACATTTTGAAACTTTTTTTTTTTTTGAATAAAGAGACTTAAGAAAACAAAATTTAAATCAAGTCAACTTCTTGCACTAATTAAGTTAACAACCCGTTAGTTCTTCTAGGATTTTTCTACTTCAAAAATGATCAAATTTATAATTTTGTCTGACATTTTGCTAATTTTAAAAGTTAAAGGGTAAAATTGATCTAAATAAAAGTTAGAAAATAAAATTGAAATTTAAGAAAAAAAATTAAAAGGTAAAAAATACATTTTAACCAATTAAAAAATATATAATTCTCAATTGTTTGAAGTTTATAGTTGAGTGAATCCTAAAATGAATGAGGTAATTTTTTGATTTTTCAAATAATAAACAACAATACTAAAAATATAAATACTACGATATAATTTAGAAATATATCATTTACTAAGACATAAAACAGTGAAAAACTAATAGAACCCTTTTTCTATGATCTAATTTTAAAAAAAAAAATTAATAGAGTGATATGTTGTTCGATTTCAAAATTAGAATATACTATCAGCATTTTTTTAGAATTTATAATGTTATTACAAATTATTTCTTTGATTGGTGACGAAATTTAAATATAAAACATGAGTTGTTAACTATAAACCTTATCAACTCATTAAGTATTTTTTTTTCCCTCTAATCTAATGCTTGTTGCGTCTTGTGCTTTGAAGTATTTATATTCTTAGTTATACAATTTTATGAGTAAAATATCATATTTAAGTTTCTAATGATTAGATGATGTGCGGATGGATTTGAGCGTATCTCAATTAATCTATTATTCTAAATGAATCAAAGGTAGGATTAAATTAATCATTATTTACTTCGATTCAACATGCCAGTCACGCTCATTGCAGACATAAGTTTGGGCCTCCTAACCTCTCACTTGTAAACCGAAGTTGGACCTAAGCCCAATTTTATTTGGACTATCCATCATTGACCCAAATGTAGCAAGCTTGAAATAAACTGAGGGTTTCTCGGGGCCCATGCCTGACTCCTTCGGGCTTAAAACAGATTACAAGGTTGACTTTACAAAAAAGTAATAAAATAATAACAATCAGAGCACACTGACAGTCGTTTTCTGTTTTCTTTTTTTTTTATGATTACAGAAAATTTTAAATTTTGAATAGATTGAATATTTTTATTATTAGATTACTAATTTTACTTTGAGATTTATATTTTTTATTTGACTTATTTATTTCAATATCCAAAAATATATTATCTAATAAGTATTCAACCTTTTGGAAGTTTGAACTTTCCTTAAAACTATCCTTCCTTTATAGTAGTGTTGCTCCACTTTCTTGAGAAATTCTAATATACATATCATATTTGTATTACACTAAGTCATCTATAAGATAACACCAATTAAAAATAATTAATTTCTCGTTTTGGCATATGGTATAAAGCCTAATAGTGTAAGATAAACTATACAATTAAGACTTATATCATATTTAGAGCTTTCAAATAAATTGTGTAACTTACCCAAAAATCTCTTATTATATGTCAAATTTTATATAAGGCTATGTGATAGGACAAATGTATCAAGATGGGGTGAATTGATGTATAAAAATAATTAGCAAATTTATATTTAAAAACTTTACCCTAAAAAGGCAAGTAAATAATTTTTATGAAAAATCAAGTAAATATAAAAAAGAAACAAGCAAGTTAAAACACATGAAAATAAAAAAGTAGGAAAAAAGATAGACATCATTGATATATAACGGTTCGATGGTCCAAATAGAAGATCGTATGTTTAGGTCTACTCTTCTCTCTTAAGATTAAAGCTAACCTTGAGAGTATGTTTAGGTCCACTAGCACTTTTTCTTTTTATAGCTCTTACAATCTTGCTCACTTGACTTTTCAAGGACCAAGTAATCCAATCTTTCAACTTGAGATTTGTTTAGCCTAACACCAAGGTAAAATTTGTAACTACAAGATTTCTACAAGTATTTCACTCATACCTAACCCCTAGTTAGTGAACTTTTTAAAAATAAAAAAGAATTGTCTAAAAGAGACTATAATATTTCTCACATTCTTAGAGTGTAGATTTGCAAGTGAAAAGTTAGAAAAAGACTTAAGAAAATTTAGATCTAGAGAGGGAAGCCTTTTAGAGAGTGAAGGAGATTTGTTTGAGTGATTTGAAGTGAGGTCCATTTCCCCTTTTATAGATGAGCTAGGCACCAAAGAGTATCTTACTCTCCAAGAATATTGCTTGCTCTTTTAGAATGTCCAAGGACTTGTCACTCTTGATCAGATGCATTAAGCTTAAAACAACTTACTCTTTTAGTTAAAATTTGAGTTTCTGATGAGTTGTTATCATTAAAATACAGTTAGCCAGCTCATGTTGATTGCTTTTTCATTTGAATTATAAAATTCTAGTAGAGAGGTCCCTGTCAAGCTCAAAACTTTTAGCTTTCTCTTTTAAAAATTTTTAAAGTCTTCCACAATTGTCACTACGATTGTGCAGTAGGCCAACTCAGCTTGGTTGCTCTTTCAAAATGTTCACAAGTTAAATGTGATCTTCTACTTAGCATGATGTAGAAAATGGTAAACAGCAACTAACTAGATCAGATTTTCACAGAGTTCTGCACTGTGCTAATGTCAAACTACAAAAAACAACTTGCATAACACAAACTTTTCCATAGGCAATATAAAGAGTAAACACTTATAAAATGTTCTAGAGATATAGTACAACATACATGTAAGCCAAATCATTCCATTTAAGTGCAATGTCATACATAACCATAATTAGAACAATGTTACAAATTTATGACAAAGAGCAAAAAGCAATGACAGATTATACCAGACTTTCTCAATTTATATCAGAAAGTTTCAGATCATTTAATTAATTCATTTAGGCATAAGATTGAAATATTTGGTATGACATTATTTAAAATCAATTATCCAAGAAATAAAGATATATCATATAAAAATAAACTTGGACAATCATGCTTGCATAGACTTTAAAATTCTATAGAGCAAAGAGTAATTAGGTAAAAAAACAAAAGTCAAAACACATTCTTTGCATAAATAGATTTTTCCAATAATTAACTAATTATTATTAAAACATGAATAAAGCATATTTAAGAATAAAAGGTTTTATATTCTCTCTCATTTTTATGATGATACCCTACAAAAAAGTTAGTAAGAAAATGAGTTAAATCAAATTATATCAGCAATACATATAAGCATATTTTTCAATTTTAAACAAGAGTGTCTTGCTCTTATGTCTAGTCTTTTTTATTTTCATCAAATAACAAATCTACTTGCTCTTTGTTATTGGAATTTTCTCCCCATTCATCATCAAAATAATATAAGCATTAAAAACTCTACTAAACCAACCAAAAATAGGATGCAAGCTCACAATGTAGAGAAATCAGTAACAATTAATACAAAGGAAATGGTAATCATTGACATTTAATAGGGATCCTTGGAATTAATGAACTATATTCCTATAAAAATGGTTAGTTTGCAATAGAAAAATAATAGATACTAATATGAGATCATTGTAATCGGAATGACGTGACAACAAACCATATTATTATCATATTAATTAATTGAAAGTTCCAACAACTAAAAGTGTGCTATTATTAAAATGCATGTCAAAATAGGATAGTGCACATGATCCAAAAGAAATCTAAGTGTTGTCATGATCCTAAGACTAGAAACTAAAATGTTAACATAAGACAATATCCTAAACAATAATCAAGAGAAACATCCTAAATACTGACCTAGCTGTATGAAACAACTGGAATATTGGCAAATCTGATCTAAGGCCTTTCGAGGTATGCAAGGACAGCTTGAATCTGGTTCATGATCAGATCAGGCAACCTATGAATCTCTTGGTTCATCCTCTCTAGTTCTTTTTAAACTTACTCTTTTCAACCCTATTAGATCATCCTGAATCAACCCAACTTGCAGTTCCAGAAAACCCAACCTAGCTTCTACCACAAGGACACTGTTATTCACATATGTTTCTTGTTAAGCTTGCTCATTTGAGGAGCTTGGGTCAATTTGACTAGTAGACTTAGTACTTGCATTAGGCATAGAAGTGACATTAAGTACAATATTAATAGGGATTGCTCTAGTGGGTCTAGTAAGGTTTATGGGAATAAGGGGCAAGTCAGATACTATATGACTTGTGGAACTAGTGCTGTAAAACAAATTAGATACATTTACCATAACAAGAGGAGACAATGGAATGGGAAAGTAGGGAACCTGGGTTATTTAAAAAGCTATGGTCTAGTAAACTTCATGAAAGTTGCTTGAGCTAAGAGCTTTAGTGGAAGTGATGGATAAGAGATTTAAGAATACAGTAGACTCTTTAATAAGGGCTTAGGTTGCTATTTCATAGCATGAACAATAAGCACATCATGGCCTATGTTGACAGGTTCAATAAGGGAATCAGGGGACTTGTACAAGTTTAGTTGCTCTAAATGGATAACAAGTGCAAGATCATTTGAAAAAGTTTGTTAAGCATCTTGACAGAGTTGACCTCATTGTTTCCTAGATCAATACTATCTATCTCCTCATCATTGAAACTTATAGTGGCTACTCTTGTTAGAAAAGAAAAAGCTGTGAAGAAGCAATCACTAAGAGTGGTTAATACTAGCTCCCCCTCAGCATATGCTTGCTTTTTTAGATTTAGATCAATCATGTGGATTGGTTGAGCAAATAAGGATTTTTCTTCTTTATCCTCTAAGCCTTTAATGAAAATAAGTTCTATAATTAGCTACTTTCATTTAGGTTAAGGAGTAACCATTGGAATAATTGAAGCACTTAGTTTATTGGATTTTCTAGGCATAGAAAACTCCTCAAGTCTAGTTCTTATTAGCTCTTTTGTATACTATTTCAGCCTTGCTTCTTGTTTCTCTTTCTAAAATGGTTAAGTAATCTTCTTTCCTTTCAAGTCCACTATAAGTTTTGCATATCTGGATTTTTTTGAAATAGGTTGCTCAAAGATGGAAATACCCTAGCTCTTTCTGACTAGTGGGATTTCTTCTTTCTTAAACGATGTTAAGGAATCAATGAGGGCTTCTTTAATGTTAGAAGCTACTTCTTCCTCTGTTTTAGCCTCGGTTCCTTACTCTCTGCAAGCAAAGGATTCTTCTAACTTCCTTTTGTCTTTATTGACAATTTTAGGACTTTTAGGCTTTTTAACTTTCTACCTTAATGGGATAAAGTGTAGGTCCATGTTGTATTTGTCACATTTTCATCAATCACCCCTTTTCCTTTCTCATGAGACAAGTCAACACCAAGAGCATTATAAATTGAGAAATAACTATTCCATATAGATAAGAAGCTCTACCCTTGCTAAGTTCTTGTGCTATATGTTGAATGATTAAATATCCTAAGTTAATTTTAAACCCACTTTCAATTGCCCACAATAAAATACCTCAAACCACTAATATTGCTAAGACCTCTTTGTTTTGGAAAGATAAATTTAAGTGATAATGTAGATAAGTACCTTTCTACCTTTGTTGAGCAGATCACCTTTGATTATTATCCTATTCTTTTCACTAGAAATCAGTAAAGCCCAATGCCTAGCATTGTATCTAGGATCCTAAAATCACCCATCTTAGGAGTTATCAACTCTCTTTCATTTGAAATGCCTAAAAATTGGTTGAGTCTTTCAACAGTGACTGCATGTTTTCTTCTTTTAGCATAAACCTTCAACATGGGGTCTGATCTTATAGAGTCCAAGTTAGTATAAAAAAGCTTTATGTAGCCTTCATATACTAACTCATTCATTTCAATCAAGGGTTCCCAATTCAAATCTCTTAAGTATTTCACACACACAATAAATTTTATTTTGCCAAAGATTGCAAATCAACTCTCCTAGAAGTTACATTCTTTTTGGAACAAAAGTGGAAAAGTAACAATTTTCAACTAGAGGGCTTTTGTAGTGTTTAGAAATTTGACTGGGCGTGATTGGAAACCTATTTGAAATGAAAAACTAAGAAGAGAGAATAGGTTTTGGTTGAGAATGCAAAATAGGAGAGGTTCGATAATTTTTAAATGGAAGAGATGCAAATTTTTTTAAAAAAAATGAAATAAGAGAAAATTTAGGTAAACTAAATAAGTGGTGTATTTATCAGAAAAAATGAAAGTGATTTTCAAAGAAAAAGAAGAAAATGAATGCCTTGACCAAAGGCTAGGTTTTTAAGATAGAAAAGAATTGAAAGCTTAAAAAGTGAAAAAGCAGTAGCATAAAAAATATTTGCAAGAAATGAGTTCAAGCTAGTGCAAAAAAATAGAGATCAGACTTAGTAAAAATGTGAAAGAGTGAAGAAAAAAGCTTGCCTTGAGTTCTATATGCCTAGATGCTCAGTAAGCATGTAGCAGTGGTGATAGTATACTAAGGAAATAATTCGTGGAAAGTGAAAAAAATGGGTTTTAGAGTTTTGTGAAATATATATATATATATCTATATATTAAAAGTACAAAACTAAAAGAAAATGATCAAAAGGATTTTTGTGTTTTAGAGTAAATAAAAATAATAAAAAAAGGGTTTTTGTCTCTTAGTTAAAGGAAACAAAATGAAATTCTAAAAAAAAATGTGATCAAGGAGATTGGGTATTTTAATGAAGTAAAAAAGAAAATGACTGAAAATATTATATGTGATTTTTAAAAAGTGGTTTTGCTAAAAAAAAAGTGTAAGGTAACAAGGAGAAAGAGAAGTTATGAGGTGATGGTGGTGATATGTGGACCTAAAGAAAAGGGAAAAGTGAGAAAAGACAAGTGTAGTTATTTTGCAATATTGGTAATTGTGCATGAGTGAAATACTAGAAAAAAAAATTTCTACATTGGGCCTAACAGTAGTATTCCAACTTCAAAGGAATGAATTGAATTTTTGCCTTTAGCTAAATATTTTTAGTACAACACAATTGCAAATGTGACACAAAAAATAAAAAAATTAAATTAAAAAATACACATGATGCATATACATGCAAAACAAAGATGCAAAAAGACTAATATTGAGCAACAACCAAAACAAAAAAATAAAAAGATAATTAAAATAATAAAGATAAAAGAATAAATTATACATAAAAAAATATTAAAATATTCCTAAAATTTTATTTAAGAAATTTTAAATTAAATTAATTAAGATTAATCATCCCAAGTTCATTTCTAATAAAGCAAAATTGTTCTTAAAAGCCAGCTAACTAATTTTCAAAATTTATAAAAGTAAGTTCAACATCTCATCTATGAACATGATCTTAAATGAAATAATGTTTAATCTTAATATGTTTGAGTACAATAACTTTCAAATGTCATATACTTAGCTTCAACTATGGAAAGAGAAACTGAAACTTGCTTTTTACTTTGCCATGAAATAAGACATTTGCAAAAGAAGTGATATACTCCACTAGTACTTTTCCTATTTAGCTTATATCTAATAAAATTAACATTAGAGTATCCAACAAGATTAAAGCAATCATTTTTAAGATATCATAAACTAAGATCTTTTATACCAAGTAAATATCTAAAAATTTCATACCCATAAAGTGTGATTGTTTGGGATTAAATTAACACATTGCACATAAGCAAACACTAAGCATGATATAGGATCTACTAGCGATTAAATAAAGAAGAGATCCAATCATACCTCCACACCATTTCTGATCTACTAGTTTATCATTTTCATCTTTATCAAATTTAGCAGATGAGTTCATAGGAGTGCCAAGGCTCTTTGCATTTTCCATCTTAAATCTTTTTAAGAGATCTTTAGTATATTTAGCTTAGTTGATAAAGATTCCATCCTTGGTTTATTTTACTTGAAATTTAAGAAAGAATGTAAACTTTCCCAGTATGCTCATTTCAAACTCTCCTTTCATGAAATTTGAAAATTCCCTGCAGAAGAATTCATTAGTAGATCCAAATATAATATCATCAACATATCCTTGAATAATCAAAGTGTCATGCTTGATGTTTTTGATGAAAAGAGGAATATCTACTTTCCCTCTTATGAAAATATTTTCAATAAGAAATTTACTAACTTTCTCATACCAAGCTCTTGGAGCTTGTTTAAGACCATATAAAGCTTTTGGAAATTTGAAAACATAATTGGACTTTTTAGCATTTTTAAATCTAGGAGGTTGTTAACCAAAAAACTTCTTCATTTAAGAAATCACTTACGAAAGCACTTTTGATATCCATTTGATGAAGCCTGAAATCTTTAAAGGATACAAAAGTAAGTGGCATTCTAGTGGATTCTAATCTACCAATAGGAGCATAAGTTTCATTATAATCCATACCTTTTTGTTGATTATGTTCTTGTGTTACTAATCTTAGTTTATTTTTTTACCACATTTTTGGATTCATTAAGCATGTTGTGAAACACCCATTTTGTGCCAATAATTGGATGATTGAAAGGTTTTGGCACAAGGTTCCATACTTTATTCTTTTTAAATTGATTAAGTTCTTTTGGCATGGCATAGATCCAACTCTCATCAAGCAATGCTTCATTGATGTTGATTGGTTCAACATGAGAGAGAAGAGCAAAGTTGTTTAGATTAATTTTTCTCGAAGATCTTGTTTGAACTTCTTAAGAAAGATTGCCAATAATGCACTCTATTGGATATTTTGGTCCCTATTCCATTCTCTAAGAAAAGCTTAATTCTATTACCTTAGAGCTTCCTCTTTAAGTTGCTCGTTCTGATCCTCTTGCTCTTTAATTTATCTTTCTTATAATAGTCAATTTTAGCTTTTGGATCTTCATGTTGTACTGGCTCCTTTTGGGTAATTGATAAATCTTCATTTTTCATGAATTCATCATCATCTAATTGTTATTCGTATATAGGTACCCTAAAGTCAATTTGATTGGGCTCTATTGCATCTATGACTAAGCGGTCTGTGGATTTGGATAATAAAGGTTGATTATTCATCTTAGAATGCATATTATGATCATATTTATAATTTATGCATAATTAAGATGAAGCCCATGGTGAGAAGTTAATTCATTTAATTAATCCTATAAGGGGTTATGGGATTGTGAAGGTGATTGTCAATAATATAAACTTCTGCACCAAAATGACGCTAGTCAAGATTTGATACCTGGGCACTATCACGATCTGTTGAGACTAGACGATGTGATATTCCTCATTTGATGGCAATCGTCCTCACAAGCTGAGATGTAAGTGAATTGTATCGAAATACACACATAGACAAGACTCAGTTAGTTTGGAGAAACGTAACTGATAATCGTAATCTTGTCTGACCCGTTTGGAGATACTGTATGGAGCTATGTCATCAATAAATCTCCAAGTGATGGTCGCATGACTGATCTTATGACTTAAGATTGTGGGATGTCTTTTACATGAAAGGTTATGATTTGACCAAGTCAAATGTGACCCTAGACACGGGGAACTATAAAGGCTTAGATTGGGCATTTCTGGAAGTGTAGTTAGGCATTGCCTAATCAAAATAGGATTCATTACCACTCTTCGAAGTTGATATCTGATAGCCACTCAACGAATTAGTTTGACTAGTGAAATCCATGCGCATGGTTGAATAAGAGACTCAAATGGGATTTGAGTGCTCACG
>JANHAO010020252.1:0-12919 GCA_026873985.1 Saraca asoca | reverse complement strand
ATGCAATCCTATTTATAGAGGAAGGATGAGCTTCATGCATTAATTACAAGCTATAGTTGTATTACATCAAATAAATGAGAAAAGACAGTGAAAATACTATATTCCAACTGTAGGCTACGGAGGTGGGTTTCTTAGGCCGGCTTGTAGGCTTGCAACCATTGCTGTGTCAAGCAAGATGCTCAGGCATCCTGAGCGAGAATTCCTAGCTTCAGGGATGCCGTGAGGGTCGTCGTAGCGACGAAGCGAGTACGAGTAGAGCGATCGATAATTTTGTTGGGCTGATCCCAATCCCTTATCATTAGGTCGCGTTGTCACTAGGATGCTGCTTTATGGACCATACCTCACAGTGTCGTTGTATCATGACGAGCGAGGCAAGGCTCGGCACCTGGAACTACTTTGCTATCGCTACCTTTTGCTAGCCGAAGTGAAGCCTCTCGAGAGCTTTTTGTCAAGGCACAGGAATTGGTCTTTGTTTCCTTGAGGATTCATCCTTGCGAGGCCAATTTTAGTATACAACATATACGCCCCCTAACTCTCGATGCGCTTTGTAGACCGGGAGTTGCATGTTTTCGAGGCTTGATTCGTATCTCCAATAAGTGTCCTTCTTTGATCGAGATGTCATGTCAGGTGTCTTTCTGTCCTGCTTTAGGCTATGATTTCTCCTGTTTGCCATTTTTGGTCGTCAGCGTGGCACTATTTTTCTGAATGCTTCTACTTATTATGAGAGAGGGGTCGCATGTGAGCTGTGCCCGAGAGATTCTGCTTGAATATTTACCGCATGAGAGCTACAGCTAGTCCCTGCAAAGAGAATTATAGTGTTTTTGTTTTGAGTTTTCATTGCCACAAGGTAGGCTCAAGGCCGTCTCACCCTCGATTTTGTTTTTGTTGAGGCGAGGTGAAAACCATTCGCCGAAGTTTCATTTTCGTTGAGGCGAGGTGAAAATCGTTCGCTGAAGTTTCATTTTCGTTGAGGTGAGGTGAAAACCATTCGCCTGGCGAGGTGAAAACCATTCACCGAAGTTTTTTGTTTTCATTGAGGCAAGGTGAAAATCATTTGCCTGGCGAGATGAAAATCATTCGCTGAAGTTTTTGTTTTTCATTGAGTTTTTTTTTGTTAGGGTTTTTGTTGAGTATAGTTAGCAAGGTGAAAATCATTTGCCAAGATGATGACGCTATAGCGAGGTGAAAATCGTTCACTATAGCGATTGTGCGATAGTGAGGTGAGAACCGTTCGCTGATGACACTGTAGCAAGGTGAAAACCGTTCACTGTAGCGATAGAGTGAAATCTCCTTTGTCTAAATTATGTTTAGCTTATCAACAACTTTCATTCATTTGGCACATAATGGCTAGTACAATCGAGCATTACAGGATCAAAATATAGTTTGAATGGAGGGCTCAAGCTCTTGGGTGATGACTCACTGAGCTCCCTGAGCATGTTATCCCGATAAACTTACCACGTAGTCCTGTAGTCGGCCTCTTCTGATGAGGCATTCAATAGTATCCCGCAATACTCGATAGTCTGAGGTGGTATGTCCAGCCTCGTTGTGGTAGGCACAAAATTTACCTTGGTCTCTAGATTTAACGGGTGCTCTTATTGGTCGGGGCTTCCCAAAATTCTCGTTATGCCTTTCTGTAGCAAAAATTTTATCCTGTGTGTTCGACAGGATACTATGCTCTTGAAGCGATCGTTGGGTCACTGAGGTTTTGCCTTCTTTGTGATGCGAGGAGTGGGGTTGTGATGGTTCTCGCTACTCCTCTTTTTGCTTATGGAGGGATCACTATGGCCCTCTTTACACTTGGGCTCTTCCATTTCGAAGGTTTCTTTCCATCTTATTTGCTTGGTCGCCCGGTCATAAAACTCAGCGAGATCCCGAGCAGGGGATTTGTAGAGGCTCTTATATAGTTTGCCATCTTTACGGAGTCCCGCTGAGATGGTTGTAAGAATGCTTTCCTCCGAGGGGTTTTCCATGGAGTTGGCCTCGTGTCTGAACCAGGCCAGATAGTCTTTAAGCGACTCATCTCTGTGCTAGAAAATCATAGCAAGGTGGCAAAAAGGTACAAGTTGCTTCTTCAGCGCCTGATATTGGTTAACAAACCTCTTTTGACATTCCTCCCAACTGTCGATGCTGTGTGGGGGGAGGTGTCTGAACCAAGCGCGAGGCACTACTCTTAGTGTGGCGGGAAAGACACGACACTTTACCAGGGGTTAATAGTCTGGAGGTCCATTTGGGTATTGAACACATCCAGGTGGTCGCTTGGGTCACTATCCCCATCATATAACGGGATAGCAGGCACTTTGAGCTTCTGTGGGAGAGGTTGTTTCTCGATCTCCATAGAAAATGGGGAGCCTTCCATTCGACAAGGTTGATGGCCTTGAGGCTGTGAATGTTCCTCTAACCGTTCGAGCTTGTAGAGGACTTCCTCCATTGCCGGGCGTTGCTCTTCATGTTGAGGGACAGAGCTCTCCGCTCGTTGGGAGCCCCCCAGTCATTGGCTGTCATGGTCGTCACGAGCCTCCTTCTGAGCTTCTTCTCGGAGCTGTTGGAGTTGCTCCATAACTTCTTCTTGTCTCTGGGCATTCTGTGCTTGTGCTTGTGCTTGGGCGAGCACTTTAATAGTTTTGACCAATTCTTTGACTGTGTTTTCAAGTGCTGATCGGGACTGGTCAGGCGTTTACGCCTCTTGAGTTTCGAGCACGATGGTATGCTGAGAAGTTGGAGCTATAGAACTCTGAGCTGTTCTTCCTTTTGCCATTGTTACGCCATAAAAGAGACTTGGAAAGGCATATGGTTCCCCACAGACAGTGCCAAAATGTTGACGGTGAAATTCGATTTGTATTGGAGAGTCCAAATTTCAGTCAATCGAAAGTGAGTTCTGGGAACCAATACTGCCTCTGGAGTTTGAAAGAGAAATCAGCCGAGAGGGAGGAAGAATGAAGAAGAAAAGTCACAATGATTTTTAACATGATTTGGCTAAATTCGAGCTGCACCGGACCCTATGTCCACGACGGTATTTTTATTGATATTGAGTAATTTGTAGAGTTTCTTCTTACAAGGTTGCCTCCTCCCTTTTGCTAACAATGCAATCCTATTTATAGAGGAAGGAGGAGCTTCATGCATTAATTACAGCTACAGTTGTATTACATCAAATAAATGAGAAAAGACAGTGAAAATACTATATTCCGACTGTAGGCTGTGGAGGTGGGTTTCTTAGGCCCGCTTGTAGGCTTGCAACTGTTGCCTTGTCAAGCAAGATGCTCAGGCATCTCGAGCGAGAATTCCTAGCTTCGGGGATGCCACGAGGGTCGCCATAGCAAGGAAGTGGGCATGAGTAAAGTGATCGATAATTTTTTCGGGCCGATCCCAATCCCTTGTCGTTGGGTCGCGTTGTCGTTGGGATGCTGCTTTACGGACCGTAGCTCACAGTGTTGTTGTATCGTGATGAGTGAGGCAAGGCTCAACACCTAGAATTACTTTGCTGTTGCTGCCTTTTGCTAGCCGAAGTGAAGCCTCTCGGGAGCTTTTTGTCGAGGCACGGGAATTAGTCTTCGTTTCCTCGGGGATTCGTCCTTGCGAGGCCAATTTTAGTATACAACACATTTCAAGATAACAAATGGGATAAAGAAGTGTTGAAGTATGGCCAATATATGCCTCTAATTTAGAGTCAAAGAATCTAATAAAATCTTTGGAATTGAGAGTCCAACCTAAAAAAAAAAAGAAATTGAAAAAAAATAGAAAAAAATTCTACTTCTTTGGAATTGTAGATGGTAGGCTCTAATCATGAGGATGAAAATGAGTAAGAGAAATTGAATTAATCTATCTTCAAGATCAAGAATTAAGAAAAGATTATCAAATACTCTGGATGAGCAATAACAATAACTCCCACCAAGGAAGAAATCCAAGATATCTCCAGATATTGATGAGTTAGAAAGAGCCATTAGAAGTGAAATTGAGAAACAAGATGAGCTACAATCACTCCACAGAATAAAGAAACTTAAGAAAATAAAAAGGAATGTAAAGAAATAAATATTAATTGATATTTCTCTTTCTCGAACTTCTTTTTCCCATATTTACTTAGTAATTTATAGCTTTTCTTGAAGCTTGACATTTTTGCTTTTTCCTCTTTTTTTCTTTTATTATGATTAGTAAGAACCTTAGAGTTGAATAGGTTCCACTTAGGAGATCTATTAGGGAGAGAATATCTGTTATCTCATCAGATTATGTGGTATATCTAAGAGAGAATAATTATGACATAGGCCATGTCAGTAGCCTAGTTACATTTACAAAAGCTATTTCTGGTCCTCAATCAGACCTATGGTAGGATGCAATGTATAAAGCATAATGATGCTTAGAGCTTATTAAGTTGTCCAAAAGCTACATGCCTTTAGAATGCACAAGATTTACAAGACCAAAAATAACTTCAAAGGAAAAGCAAAGAGGTTTAAGACCATATTAATTGCCAATGGTTTTACTTAGAGAGAAAAGATCGATTTTAATGGGACTTTCTTTCTTATTTTCTCTAAAGATGCATTTAGAATTGTTATGGCACTAGTAGCTCATTATGATTTATAGCTATATCAAATGGATGTAAAAATTTTCCTTTTAAATGAAAAACATATTAAGGAAGTCTATATGGTGCAGCTTAAAGAATTTATGGAATATGGTAAGAATCAGCTTGTGTGTAAACTTAAAAAGGTTTATTTATGGGCTCAAGCAAGCATCGTACCTAAAATTTGATGAGATAATCACATCTTTTGGATTTGTTGAAAATAAAGTAGATAGGTGCATATATCTCAAAGTAAGTGGGAGCAAATATATTTTTCTCATTCTTCATGCGGATAATATTTTGCTTGCAAGTAATGATCTAGGCATGCTACATGAGGTTAAGCAACTATTTTCTAGAAAATTTAACATGAAAGGTCATGGAGATACATAATTTGTTCTAGGCATTGAAATCCAAAGAGATAGGCCTCATAATTGATTGGATCTCTCTCAAAAAGTATACATTGATTGTATGCTAAAGTGATTTAATATGCATATTAGTAATTATGAAAATGTGGCAATCTACAAGGGTGATAAATTGATTTTTGCACAGTGTCCTAAAAATGACATTGAGAGAGAGTTAATGAGGAATGTCCCTTATTCTAGTGTAATAGATATTAGCCCCAAGCTTTATATGATTAGTTTTAACGATGACATATAGAAAATCGTGAATATATCATCAAAAGGGGGAAATTGTTAGCCCTAATGCTTTACATGATTTGTTTTAATAATAACAAATAGCAAATGGTGAATATATATTCTCAAATAGAAATGTATGTCCTTGTGCTACATCATATTCAACGTGCTTAATGCTATGTCATATACAAGTGTAAATTGGAATGCTATGTTATGGTTAATGCACATATCTAATAAGATTGTAATGCATGTTCTTGTTCTAATTTGTTTTAGTTATATATTTAAATCATGCATTATGATAAATTAGTTTTGACTAACTATATGGACTGTAAAGTTTTTAAGTTTATTTTATAGGACTGTCCAAAGAAAAGAAAGTGAGCATTGGAGCCAAGTGTTGGTTATTCTTGTCATGCTCATCTCTAAAAGAAAGTCAATGAAGAAGAGTTATTCCAAGTTTTGAAGACTTAGAAGATTGGAGCTTTGGATGGTTGGACACTTCAAGATTTGCCTTAGGGCTTCATTAGGTATAGTCTTTTTTTTTTTTAGACTTAGACTTTCTTCTTAAATAGAATTTTTCTTGATTTAGAGCTTTTTTTTTTTTTTTTTACAAATTTTTAGGTTGCTCTTTTTTTTTTTGTTGGCCATAATCTCAATTAATGAACTTCTTGTTTAGGCCCTATATTAGATAAAATGTAAAGATATTAGATTATTTGAATTTAACTTATTTCTTTGAAATACTTTTAGAAGGTTTTCCTTAAGATTTTTCCTAAAAAGCATTTGAAATATTTTCAACAAAAATATTCCAAGATGGTCTTATATGAGTTATCAAATTGTTTAAACTTGGAAATATGCTTTTGCATTTGAAAATACTTTCAACAAAAACATTCCAAGATGCTTTTACATGATTTATCAAATTGTTTAAACTTTAAAATATGTTTTTACATTTGAAATATTACACTAAAAATATTCCAACGTGTTCTTAAATGTTTTATCACATTCATTTAATTTGGAATCATGTTTTTGGATTAGTTTATGGAGTTTAAAATGGGTTAAATTTATTTGAAATGGATTTCAAAACTATGTGTCATTCTCCAAGCCTTGCGATTTGACTCAACCATCTTTCAACTATTTTTCCAATCATACCCGTGAGAACAGGACAAACATTCTTTGCTTGCAAGTTAAATTAAGATTTTAACTATTTTTTCTATGATTTTAATCAAATTTTCGTAAATTAGTTTTCACAATTCTAATCGCAAGTTTGATTGTGTGTATTTTTCAACTTATTGAAGGTTTGCAATCTTTGGTAAGCATACTTGAACTTTACATTACATTGATATGATTCGAATTGTATCCTTTACAATTGAATCTCTTGATTATGATCACGATTTTGCTCGATTTTTGAAATTTGAATTCATGATCATGCTCACAATTATGCTCGCAAGGGTAATTTTTTTTTGGTGATAATAGTCATTTTTACTGAGTGTCATTTTCTTATCATAAATACTCATTTTACATATTTTCTCAATAATAAGAGAAAAGAAAAATCCTAATTTTTAAGAGGCAAACATTCTCTTTTCATATGTGCTTCAACTATTTAACTAAATTCTTCGATATAAGCTAAATTTGATTGATTCTTTATCTATTGAGCTTTAATTTGAAATCTGAACTGTAGAGTTTGTTATATTTTCTATCAAATCTTTCAAAAACTTTTGGGTTTCTTAGGGGCAGCTTTACCTAGGGTTTAAAGAATGGTTAAGCTCTTTATTTACTCTTTTTGAGTGAGTGGTTGACCTTCTCAAAATAGTTTTGGTTGTGATTGAGCAAATCAATGTAAAAGGCTTTTCCTTATACCTATTGAAACTCAGAAGAATTGATAATATAGTAGATTCAAGCTTGGTTAAGAGATTGAAAGTGAATGTACACCTTGAAGATCAAATTTTCAAGGGAAAACCACTATAAATCTTGAGTTTAAATCTCTCTATCCTTACTCTCTTTATTTTCTAGTAATTTACACTATGTTATCTTTTTTTACTCATGTTAGTGTATGAGATCTTGTCTTACTTTGGTTCACTGCTAAAATTATTTGAGGGATGCTCTGCTTTTATTGTAGAAATTTGTTGAGCATTTTATACTTCATTGTTTATTATTTTGCCTAGAAGTTGGTCTCATTGTATGAAATGTTTTTCATCTTGGAATCTGCTTGTTGATGCCTTACTTATTATTGATGGTGGATTCAGTTCTGCTGGAATCCAGCTAACCAAAAGAGGTTCTTTTGGGACTCGAATTGTAATCTGGTTATAATAATAGAAAGCAAGTGTAGGAAGGTGAGAGGAAGAAGAAAAAAAAGTAAAAGACACAAGATTTTAACGTGATTTGGCCAAATTTGAACAATTCTGGACCCTACGGCCATGGTAGTATATTAATCTAGAAGGATTTCTATAGAGTTTCTGCACGTATCTTCTGCCTCCCCTTGTAAAGGGCTCTTTTCTCCTATTTATAAAGGAGGGGAGGTTACAAGTGTAAATTTACATACTGTAAATAAGTTACATCAATATCAAATATATAAGATAGTATGAACTTTTGTAGTCTAGCTCCTGCAAGTTACTTTTTACAGGTGGGCTCCTCTTGTTTGCTGAAGTTGTGAGCTAATGTAAGCTTGTCTAGTGCTGCAAGTCACTAGGCTTTTATTTGAGTGAGGTGCTTTATTTTGTAGGCTACACCTAGCTCAAGGTTGCTATTGCCTTTGGTCAGTGAGGACGAACCCCATGGGTTCACCTATAGTGGTATGAGCTTGTGTTCAATGAGATGCAAGCTAGGTCTCGCTTCTTAGCGAACTGAGACTTCTTCATTTTGCTCTCTGTGTGGATGATAGCATAGCAAGCTGAGCTCTTTTCCCTAAACTCAATCTGTTACTTAGCCTTTCCCGACCTATTCTGTGAGGTTGGATTTTGCCCATAACACCTATGTATAGTTAATTGAGCTACTTTGCATAAGTACTTTAACTTGTTATTTCTAATATGCAAATATCTTAGTCTAACTATCTTAGTTTGTTTAAATTAAAACTATCTCATGGGTTTCAAAAAGAAGAGATGTTTAAAGAGAATGCTAAGAATTCTAAAAGATTTAAGAATACCTAATTCACCATCTCCTAAGTGCAAACATCTTAGTCTAACTATCTTAGGTTGTTTGAATTAAAACCATTCTATGAGTTTCGAAAATTAAGATATGTTCAAAGAGAATGCTAAAAATTTTAAAAGATTTAAGAAAAGCCAATTCACTCTCCTCTTCAGTGTGGGTTGTCTTATCTTATAGTAGAGAGCTTGATGTATACTTAGGTTTGTACTAGATTGGACATTGCCCTTATAATAGATCTCTTAGTAAGATATTTGTCTAACCCAGGATAGGACCATTGAGTTGCTGTAAAGAAAATTTTGAGATACCTAAAAGGAACTACAGACCATATGTTGACATATAGGAGGCTTGAAAACCTTCAATTTTTAGGGTACACAAATTCAAATTTTGCTTGTTGTAAAGATGATAAAAAAAATCCACATCTTATTATGTTTTCATATTGGCAAGTGGTGCAGTTTCTTGAAAAAGTGTCAAGCAAACACTATTGGCTTTATCCACTTTGTAGTTTGAGTTTGTAACATGCTTTAGAGCAACTATACATGGTGTATGCTTACATAATCTCATTGTTCAAATGACCATTGTCAGTTTTGTGTCCAAATCCATCTTAATATACTGTGATAATATTGTTGTGGTTTTATTCTCCAAGAATAATAAAGGTATCATAGGGTCTAAGTATATGAAAATCAAGTACTTGACCTTAAAATAGTTGATAATGAAAGGTAATATAAAAGTATAGTATATAGCAAATGAGTGTATGGTTGTTGACCTTTTGACTAAGAGACTCCACCTTGGTTCCTTTAGAAGGCATGTTGCTACGATAGGTTTGGTAAAGTCATTTGATATCCTTGGTTTGTCAGAATCAGCATATATATATTTGTTACTTGTTTTTCTTATGTTTAAGACATCATTTTGATTATTACAGATTTTGAAACAATTATCGTTTATGATTTAGTCATGAAGTTTAATATATATTTGTTTGTAAGAAGTCTTATGACCTACGTCAATCTTACATTGGAGTTAGGGCATTATCATTAGGCTTATATGTATGTCTTGTGACAATTAGAAATATCCTAGATATAAAGTTAATTTTAAAACATACAAGTTTAAATTGGTTAAATTATAAGGGATTTCTCTTGCACACTCGTGATGCATAAAGAAGAGAAATTGGTGACCGACAAGTAAAATAGCACATTATAAAGCATAAAGTTAGTGCTATTGTCACTTATTACACTACTACATCTAGTTCATGTGGTTGAGATTCATTAGTGTGTGTTAGTCACAATTAGTGTTGCCCAAGTGGGAGAATGTTAGATTTTATCATATCTTGTTTTGGTTTTAATCTAATATGGGCAAACATTAATTGTAATTTTAAGCTAAAATAATATAATTAAATAAGAGACATAAGATGGCTTTAAAGTCTAGTTTAATTAGCAGAATTATTATTCTAATTAATAAGATATGAGTTAAATTGTGTACGTCAATAGGCTTATTGGAATTATTAGATGGAAACCCTAATACACCTATTATAAACTAAGTGTTAGGTTCCTTCTCTAACGATCTAATTAATAAAGTTTTATATCTATCATCTAAAGGACCTAGTTGTGACATCAAGAGAGAAAAACTTAATTACTACATTTGATTATATTCGATTGTTTTTCTTTCACTCAATATGTCGAAAGATTTCAAATCAAACTCTATCTTGCAACTCATTTCAATAATATGATGTTCTCTGGATTCATATATGATCTTAGATATGAAATAATTTTATATTCCTAATTTCATCTTTAAGCTACATTATGTATTTCAGATTTTTGTCCATTATTCTCCTTGATGAAGAGCTTGTTCAGATCTTTAATCAGTTAATTAGCTAAAGCATAATGGTATAGTACCTTTCTCTTTATCTATCTCACCATTTAGATCTAGAGCTAGCTATTTGAATTTTGAAATTGACCATTAAAGTGTGTTAAGGATTTGGGCTGCAAATGTGAATTTGTCGGAGTTTTGATCTAACCTCCAAGTGATCAAAATTCTTAAGTAGCATGTTTTGTGAATACAAAACAATATGTCTCTTGAATATATATCAATATATTTGTCAAATATAAATCACAATATTTCTTAAATATAAATTAATATATTTTAAGATAAATAAATATATAAGTTTAACATAAATTGTATGGATTATTGTTAGAGGATCCAATTGTATGGATTACTGTTAGGGGATCCATGTACGTGAGCTCAATTACCTGTATGTGGTCAATTTGAATTCCTTTATTACAAATGGGTGTTTTACATAATTTGATTGAAGCTAATTATGAAATTTTCTAAATGAATAATCAATGATGCAAAATTTAATTATAATATTTGTAAATTAAATAGAGGCTAAAATTAAAACATGCTGGTATATCATCACAAAAAAATATATGTAAACCATTTTATTCTTTTTCAAATCAAACTATCCTAAAATTGTAACACATTTTCCCTCTATATTTGTGAAGAACTGATTTTGTCCTTTTTGGACATATCCCAAGTAAATGGAATGCATGCCCTTATGTTACAAATCAAGACTTGTGATCAAATTTAACAAGTAAATGTGCTTGGATTCAGATGAAGCTTGACACCAAAATTAAGCATTAAGAGAATATCATTGTTGACGTCGGACTTTGGTAATGATCCAAAGTCCGGCCAATGGGGGAATTCTTTGGGTCCCTGACCTATACCTGATTGAAATGAATTAGAATTAGCGAGATAAATGGAGAAGAAGGAAGGAGCAGGGAAGGAGGGGCAAGGTTTTAACGTGGTTCAGTCAAATTCGGATGTCACTAGAGCCTACGTCCATGATAACGTATTACTGATGTAGTATTTCTATAATGTTATAATGCTTAGTCTCTGTTTCGACAGAGTCTTAGTATGGGTGTCCCCTCTACATGAAAGCTCATTCCTCATATTTATAGAGGAAATAAGGTTACAATGGTAAATACATATGTAGTAAATTCATTACATCAGTATTATTATACAAGATAGTGTATGCAAACCAAATCTTTTACTTTTGGCTGCTACAAGCTGCCTTCTACAGGCAGGACTCATCTATCCGTTAGGGAGAGACATGACTTAATCTTTCGTCGGGTCCTCAGGTCGTAGGCTATGCTTTACCAACCAGGTCGCCAGCTTGTTTACGAGTAATGGAGCTGAGGTCAAGCTCGCTTGGCAGCCCATAAGCTCGAGCTACAGGGATCGAAGTATCTTGAGGTTGTGGCAATTTGGTTGTTTCCTTAGGTTATTTCCTTCACTATCTGCAAGCTACCCGAGGGTCCGTTTAGGATCGAACTTCTCACACAATAGTAGCCCCCTAACTCATAGCTCGCTTTGTGGGCTGGGAGTTAAAATTTTCCAACTTTTGAATCGTCAACCTTTTCCCGAGACTGCCATTTTATTTGCACTAGGCCACGTTTCCGGCGGCACATGTCTGTCGGTCATTGCTGAGTCAACTTAGCCTTTTCTGAGGCCATTAATGACGATGGCTGGGAGAATGGTTCTAGACTCTTCGATAGAGACATCCCCAACTCTATATAAGGTGGATACAATCCTTTTTTGCTTCTTCATTCAAGCCATAGAGTTTCCTAATAAACCTCCACTATTTTCGACATTTCAGCCCTCCCTGGAGGCATGTAAAGTCTGTTGCATATTTAACTTAGAAGACTTATCTTCCCTTGTAACATGGAAGGATCTTGTATGGATCTCAGATTGTGTACTCCCGGCCCCGTCGTGAGGCAACTGCTCAGCCAGCCAAGCTCCCGAGGCTTCCTGATGTGCTTTCTTCAGGAAGTGTAGGTGGTCGAGGGCGAAGGGATGCAGCACTGCCACTGATTGTGCATTGGATGAAGAAAGTTGCAACGTGCGGCCCTTAACAAACTGGGATGCAGCCCTTCATGGCCGATCCTCCTTCTTAGTCAAAGGTTTTCCCTTTGTATTTTGCCTAGTTCTATATACAGAGCTTTCCGATGTAAATCTGTTTTGTTGAGGTCTTTTAATAAAATTTCTTTTCTGTAACTTTTAATTGTTTTGTTTTGTTTTTTTGGCAAAGCTTCTGTTTGAACCATCTGTGCAACCAACTTTTAGTCTGAAGGTAGCATAAGTTACGAACTGGAGCATCATCAAGCTTGGGCCGATCTTGTGGCCAAATGAATAAACACATTAGTGCAAAAATTGTTAGATAATAAAGTAAGTTCGCATTGGAGCTATGAAGCTAAGAAGTGAGCGATCTTGTGCTTGGGCCTATCTCGTGGCCAAGTAGATAAGTGTGCATGAGAGCTGCGACTTAATTGAGTTCGCATGAGAGCTACGAAGCTAAAGAGTGAGTAATCTCGTGCTCGGGCTATTCTCATGGCTAAGTAGATAAGTGCACATGAGAGCTATGACTTAATTAAGTTCACATGAGAGCTACAAAGCTAAAGAGTGAACAATCTCATACTCGGGCTGATCTTGTGGCCAAGTAGATAAATGCCCATGAGAGCTATGAAGCTAAAGTGTTAGCCTTAGAGAGATTGTTAAAATGGATATCTCTAAGCTATATGTTTATTTTGATGTTGAAAAACAACTTTGGTATTGAAAA
>JANHAO010020251.1:0-12922 GCA_026873985.1 Saraca asoca | reverse complement strand
CTTAATATCCAATTTCACATAATGTATAGTCTAGGATGCAATAGAACCCAATCAAATTGGTCTAGGGCACCCATCCAGACTAACAGAAACTCTGCTAAAATCATTTCTCAACACGTTAATAAAATCTTCATCGTGAACGCAGGGTTTGGTGCCGCCCGAATTTAGCCAAACCACATTAAAAACACTACGCCCCCCCTTTTTCTTTCTTCCTCTTGGTCCATCTCCTTCCACACTTTAGAAGCAGCAATTGGATCCCCGAATTCCTCCCATTGGCCGAATTTTGGGACCCTTCGTACGAACCGAAATTCGACGTTAACAATAACAAATTTACTTAAATAACTCTTTGATTTCTTACTCTTTCATCGTGATTTTCTTATACATAACTAATTGGGAAAAATATAAATTACCTCCTTTAACTTTATGTAATTGTATTTAACATCCACAAACTTTTAATTTTTTTGCAATCAACCCTCTTTGACTTTATGGTAGTTACATTTAATACCTAACATCCATCTTATAAATAATTTGAGGGAGTAAATATACTTGATTTGACATCAAACTTGATAGAAAAATCAAGCATAGTATGAAAATTTTATAATTCAAATTTGGGTGCAATCTGACTTGTGTTTTATTTTTTTTCCATTTTCTTCTTTTTGTGTATTTTGGTCATTATGATATATTTTGCTTATTCAATGCGAGTAGGAAAGGTTATAAATGTGATCCTTACATTTTTTATTTTCATGTTAATATAATATGAAACTTAAATTCTTTTCATAACTATTGGAAAAGCTCTTATATTTATATAATTTATCACTTATCCAAAGTTAAAAGGAGTTAATTGTAAAAATTAATAATTTATGGATGTTAAATACAATTACTCCAAAATTGAAGGGATAACTTACATTTTTTCTTAACTATTATATTGAGAAAATAAAAATAACATACAATGAAAACACAACAAATATAGAACCATAATAGAAGATTTTTCAACCTTTAGTCTACGTGTTCTTCACTATCTATAACAGAATATCAATAAACACTAATTAGTAATTTCAACAAAATAAATAAACTTTTAGAGAGAAACAAGAACCTGTCAAAATAAACACATATAATTTTCACTTGTTGAACTTCAAATAAGTAAAAATCTTACCAATATATTTGAGAAATGACAATAGATCAACGTAAAACACTTATGAAGATAGATGACAAAGAGAAAAAGAGTAATAGAAAAAAAGAGAAAATGCTAAATGAAAAAGATATTGTTCAAAAATATCTATGAGATTTTGCAACGAAATTGGAATGTAAAATTTTGTTTGAATGTCCTTTGCATCATTTCAATTAAGTGGTTTAGGACGACATTTTCAGTTGCAAAACCATTTCCAAATATTTTTATGTTAATAATAATAAATGCCATCTTAATCTTAAAATTCAAATTTTTTTTGCCCACTTTTTCTAATAAAGTTCAAGAGGGAAATTTTAGAATTTTGAAAAATTTTGAGACAAAATATTCTGTCCAATATTATTTTTCAAAAAATGAAAAATTATTCTATCTAAAAACTTGTCTCAGTTTCAAAATTTGAATTTTTTGGGATGGAATTTGGGATGAAAATTTAATATAAAAATTTGAAGATAATTTTTTTTTTCAATTTAGGATGAAATTTGCGTGGGACGGAAACCGTCCCGATTTTAAAATTCAAAATTTTCATCCACTTTTTGCCAAAAAAAAAGAAAGAAAGAAAGAAAGAAAATTTTAGAATTTTAAAATTTTTTGAATTGGAATATTCGGTTATGATATTATTTTTTAAAATTAAAAAATATAAAAAATATTTTGTTTCAAAATCTATCCCAATTTTAAAATTTGAATATTTTAGGACAAAAATTTAATATAAAAATAATTTTGTTTTGCAATTTCGGACAAAAATTCTATCTTAAATTCTATTTCAATTTTTGATATTATTTTTTAAAAAAATTGGCGAATTGCGACAAAAAAATTCTATCTCAAAATTTCGTTGCAAAATTGGTTTTTTCATGTTGTGATTACAAAAATATTTGCTCTATTTTGCAAATTTGTAATTTCTTATGATCAAACAAAATTTTAAGTATTTCACTAGATAATAAATAAATAAATATTGTTATTATTATTCTTTAATATTTACATTTGTAATAAGTTGATATATATATACTTTCAAATTATTTTATACTCATTATAAATATGTATTACATGTAAATTTTATTGACAATCTAAATAGTTTATATAAATTAATAAATATTTAATATTCATATTTTATCACTAAATTATATGATATATGGCAAGGGTATTAGATATTAGGGTAGATATTCCCTTAATATGAATCCTATACATAATTCACTATTAAAATAAAATCCCTAGTCTACCGAATTCTATTTTTCTCTTAAAAAAAGATAAATTATATTTACCTCTTTTTATATTTGTACTTTTTTATTTTTAAAATTATATACTCACTTCTTATATTTTTATTCAGGGAGAAATATTTTATGCCTTCCAAGTTTGGTAAAATGACAAAAATAATACATCAACTTTAAAAACCCACATTTTATCACTTTGAATTTTCAAAAAAAGTGAAACTATCAGTTTTATTGATAAAGCCTAATGGAGGACCCTCACATAATAGCTCATGCCATTTATTTTCCCCATTCCCTCAAATCATTCCAAACAATTTTTGTAGATTGAATTTTAGAGTTTGAAACTTAAAGAATGGAGGGGTTAGTGACTTATTGTCACAATCCTGCAATACCTTTGTTGTTGACTCCAACAAGAGGATTCGAGTGTGACTGTGTGGAATACTTCCTATAGCGAGTGTGTCTCTTTGAACAAGAAGTAAAAAAGAACCCATTATATTTTTATCAAATACAAAACCTAAAAAAAAAAAATCTAACAAACATATAATGCAAAATACAAGTTCAACAAACTCACTAAAAAAAAAAAAAGAAAGGCTTTGTATCAATTGGAAAATTAATATATATTTCTCCATAGAAATGAAAAATTTATAAAATACATAAAACGATGTAAAATTAATTAAATAAATTCTAAAAAACTTACCTCAGATTTTATAAGCAATTTCAAACCCTTAAATCTTCTATCCCCTTCAATTTTCCACAAGATTTATATCATAAACCTTGTGTTTTCTTGTCAAAATGAAGCTTGGTGTAGTGAGAAAGAAATGAAAAGTAAAAGTAAGCTAAATGGCACGAGTCAGTCACGTGGGGCATCCGCCATTAGGTTTTAACAAATATGATAATTTCTCTTTTTTTGAAAACTTAAAGAGTAAAATGGGGATTTTGAAGTTGTTGTATTATTTTTGTCATTAGGCTAAACTTTAGGGAATAAAATGTATTTTCCCTTTTCATTCTTGCAAAAAAAAAAAAAAAGAGAGTGTAATTTAAAATATAAAAATAAAAAAGATAAATATATATTTATAAAATTAGAGAGATGCAAATTAGACAAAGGGTCGTAGTGATAATTTCATTTACTTGTATTTATTGCTATAAAAAATTAATATAATAGAAAATATTCTATTAATTCAATGTTAGATTAGAAAATATGATGAAAAATAATATTTATTATTTTGAGAAAGTAGTTATATTTTCTATTATTATAACATTGCATATTATTTTGTTAATCATAAAATATATGTGACATAAAAGTTCTTTACTTATATACAAATAAATGACAATTTCTTATCGAAAATGTTTTTTTAACAAAACAAATAGATCTTCAATCTTAGAGAAAATGAGTGAAATTCATAAATTAAAAAGAAGAAGAAGAAGAATTTAAAATGTTCGCCTTCCCTACTTTCTTCTAAATCTTTGGGTGCTTCAAAATTTACTTCTTGCCAAAAGGTTAAATTTCTAAATGTGTACGTGCGGTTGAACTCTTCCATGCATGTTATATGCTTAAATTTTGGTTCCTTGATCTTGCAGGGTTTTTATCAAAGGATGTATTTGATGGTAGTGTTTGCCCCTCATTGACTCTTATAGTTTGCTTGATAGAGTGGAAAAAGAGTAGAAAGAAAAATTTTAGAAGAAAATAAGGGTGGAAAAGGGATTTTTCCTCTTCTTGGTTAAAGAAGGAAAATAGGAGGAAAAGAAAATAGGTGAAAAATTCTCCATGGGCCCATTGAAAATTTTTTCCACCCATATGTGGGTAGAAAATGAGTGGAAAAAGCACCCATCTATTTCCTACTGTGCATCTCTACTCTGTTTCTCCTCCTTCCTCATCAGCTACTCTACTTCCTGTTGTATGAGTTACTTTTCCTCCTTGTCGAGTTGCTTCTCTACTTACCTATAGCTTCTTTGCTTCCTGTTGTGCGATCTGCTTCTCCTCTTTGCTGAGCTGCTTCTCCCTTATGCCGGACAATTCCAATCACCTTCAAGAAATGGGTTGGAAGCTTGCTCAATTAGTAGAGAAGATTCATGTTGAGTTTGAATATTGTGGATTTGTGGTAGGCAGAAAATGGGCAGATCTGCTTCTATACTTGTCAATCTACTTTCTTCACAATACTGGGCAGAAAATGGGTGAATTTGCTATTTATGCTTGCCGATCTGTGCCAGATTTTAATAAATCTGAGAGTTCCTTCGATTTTTGTTTGGTTTCCTCTGTAACTTAGATAAATTTTTGGTTTTGTGGTTGATGTGTTTGTTGGCACTGACTTATGTTATTGTTTTAATTGTATATTTGTTGGCATCGACTTGTGTTATTATTTCAATTGTAGGTTTCTGATCAATTGTGGGTTTTAATGATCAGATTTATGAACTCGGGTCATTGTCATTGTTTCTATTGATTTTTACAGGGCACTGATGCCCATTAAGCACTAGTGAAACTAACATAGCCTGAGTGGCAATAATGGCAATAGGGGTGCTAAACGGACCGCTGGTCCGCGGGCCTTGCGGACCGGTTCGTATTTTTTTGCGGACTGGGTCAAGCAAAACTTGGTCCGTTTAAATGCGGGCCTAAACGAACCAAGCTCGTTTAGGCCCGCATTTATGCGGACTAAGTTCGGTCCGTGCGGACCGGCTAATTTAGCAATAAAACAGCTTAAAGTTCGTGGACCATGCGGACCGGTCTGTATTTTTTTGCGGATTGGACCAGGTAAAAGTTGGTTCGTTTAAATGCGGGCCTAAACGGACTTGATCCGTTTAGGCCCGCATCCTCACAGACCAAGTCCGGTCCGCGCGGATCGATCCGTTTAGCATCCCTAAATGGCAATTGTCGAGACTTGCACCTTCGACTAGTTAGCTTGCTACATTGATCCCGTATGAGGAAGCCATGACTCAATATTACAAAGAGAAAAAAAGAAAAGAAAAAAAAAATATCTATGTAAGGAGAAAAAGATGAAAACGGAGCTGGGCAAAGATGCCCTCAATTACAGTTAGGTAAAAGGATAAAAAAAAAATTCTTATATTCTTTTCCCTTATTTTTTTTCTAATTAATTAATAAAATATTATTTTCTTTTCTTCTCATTTCCGAGCGAAGAATTGACGTGTGTTGTGTTGATTAAGGATCATTTGCTCGCCATTAACCTAATCCTTACCACGTAGGAAACAAAGAATTTGTTTGACGCGACAGAAATATTCTTAAAAGATTATGATTGTTATTCATTAATTAGGGTTCTGTAGTTTCCACTTTCACACTGGTTGGGCGGCTCTTTAGCTTTCCAGTTATCATCATTATGTTTTTAACCATTTTTATGAAATTTAGAATTACTCCAAAAAAATTGTCATAAATAAAGTAAATTACACGGTCCACAGCGTGCCTAAGCCTAATTGGAAAGCACGCCGACTCCTTGATGTGATTGTTTTTCTTTTCACAAAAGAATAGATTCCTTTCAATATATACGTAACATTTTTTAAATTTAAACATAAGAGATGGTTTAATTCATATAAAAAATAAATTTTTATAAAAAATTAAATTTTTTAAAAATAAGTTTATTTATAAATTTGGTTGATAAATATTTAAAATTATTTGATTAATAATAAGTTGATATAAAAACTTATTCTTCTGAAAAACTTGTAAATTTTTATGGAAAATTTTTTATAAAAAATTCTTCTCACTTAAAAAGATAATATGTAAGCAACTGCTTATATATATAGAAAATAAAAATTTTTAAAAAATGTTATATTTATTAATTAATATTTAATTAAATAATATACTTATTTATTTTTTTTAAAATTGTATTTTTTTTATATCACTTTCTGTTAACTAAAGTTCTAAAACATTTTAAAAAAATCCCATAAAAATATCGAAAGTCACTGTACCCTTGCTTTCCCATCATTAGTTTGAACTTGTTACCAAGAGGTGTTAGGTCCAATGACAATAGAATCACAATTTACATCATCACACAGGATATTGTGTTTCACTGTTCACTAAAGTATTTGGTGCAACGAAACTTGGACATCACATGCTCACAATAATTTATGTATGTGTATTGTTATTTTATTGAGCTCACAAAATGTACTCTTCAGCTGAGCTTTTATTTTTACTCAGACATATAAATAGTGTATAGGTTTTGTCTGGCATTACCCTATCTTTTTAATTTTTGTCGAGAAAAAAAAGAAAGAACTTGCGCTTACCATTTGCTTTTTAAGTTCTTGTTAAATTAAGGATACATTTAAAATTGCAAATTACTTGGCTAAATTCGTTTTAATTTACGCTGAGGATATCCATCACCCATTTGATGAGGAGCTATATGTGATTCAACATAATAATGAAATTCATAGTTATTATTTATTACTTGCCTTTACTCTTTATGATTAAAAGACACTAAATACATCGGAAATGAATATCTCAAAAAAATAAAGTTTTCCATTATAAGCAAATCGTTATGAATATTATATTCGTATGAATGCTTATCATATTATTTTAATTTATTTATAAATTATTACGAGTTATTCTGATTTATTTTATTTTTAATTCTCTTTTAGAACTTAAAATATCGTAACAAGAATTTTACATAATTGTGAATAAAAGAAAACTCCTTTCCTATTATGAATCTTTTTGTCTATTTCTTTAATATTTTTGTTTTACTTTTATAATACGTTTTTGAGCACGAAGTCCTTTTATTTTGAGTTTTTAGATTGAGGTAAAAAAAAAAGAGATTTTTCCCTTAAATTCATCTTTTTGTAATATTATTTATATTATATAATTTAATTTTGATATATTATTTATTACTTTTTTGTTAATATGTAATTTACGTCAAATTAATTCTGTAAAAGAAACAAATAATAAATCTGATGCGCTATATAATAGTTATATGAAAGCATTTTTCAATTTTTATTGATTTTGTGTGCATAAATTTTCTTGTATAATTACTTATTGACTTTGTAAATATGGCAGGGGAACAAAATACATGGCAATTTTTTATTTGTTAAGCTATGCATTTATTGATTTTAATTTTTTTCACTAGCTCAACACATTATATCTTTGAAGCATATTGTATATATGAAATTTTATGCTTTTAATAAAAAAATTTGACCTTAACTTTCTGATTCATTATTAACTTGTGATTAGATGTTTTTTTTCAACTTTTGGTTCTTAATGTTATTAAGCATAATATAAACTATTTTTCTTATTTTAATTAATAACTTCATTTTCTCATTTTGATATCGCATAATCTGAAGTTAATATAATAATTTGTAAAGATTGAAATAAATGCTATAATAAATTTAAAGTTTACTAACCAAAACATTTTAAATTACTTTCATATCTAATTGTTCATAAAATACCAAGAAGAAGATACTTGAAATATTTTATTATTTTATATTTGTGACTACATATAAAATAAGATATTAATTAAAATTAATATATTCCTAAAAGCTTATGATCCATTCCTCAAAGTGAATGTAATAACATCCAAAGAATTTTAATATTTTATATTCTAAAGTGAATGTAATGTTTGTACAAAATTTCAATGCCATACAACCTAAAGATAATGTGTTTGTTTATGAAGATTTTGTATTTCATTGCAAAGAGTGAATATAAAGCATTTAAAATATTTTTATATTTTATTTATTGAAATGAATGTGATGGGAGATGAATGTATTATTTTATAAAATGATATTCAATATTATTTTCTTTATTTTAATTAATAATTATTTTAATCAATAGCTTCATCTTCATTTTCTAACATGTTCATTATTTATATTATAGTTTGAGTTTTGAAAAAAAAATATTTTTTTTATTTTTTGAATTTATGTATCTCTTGCTTTTCCGTCATTCTCAATTTTTTTAAGAAATTCAAAGTTTTGAAAGTGTGATTGAATATCGTTGGCAAAAGTTTTATTTATTTATTTTTAATTCAATTTATGATCCAAGGTTTTAATTGAGTAGTCTAAAATGAGACTTTTAAGTTCAAGTGGTTTTAGATTTTAGATATTGATGACTTTGATGTATTGGATTTTTTGCTTTTATTATTTTAACTTTAATCAAGTTACTTTTTATGTCATGGACCTTAACTGAAATTATTTTGTAATATTTCATTGAATAGTTAAAAATTGTAATTTTTTTCTTTATAATTCTACCTAAGATTTGAAATTATATATATACACACACTTTAGTGCACCAAAAAAGGAAAGGTGAGTATTTATTTTTTTGATATCTCAAGTTTTTCCTAATTATTAATATCAAATTTTATGAAGATTGCTTAATTTATCAAAATTTGATTAGATTGAGAACATATGAGTTTTTTTAACTCAATAACTCTTTAAAAATTTTGTCACAAATTGAGACTTGAAGTGAAAGGAGAAAATTTAAGTTAGGTTATTAAATCTCTTATTTTTTTAATATTTAATATTCTTTATTTTTGACATTATATAATTTTATTACTTTTCTACTCATTTTTTTATTCTTTATGAAAATAGTATATTATTAATTATTTCATATCTTAAGTGTGCTCTTGAGGTAGCAATATCAAAGAAAAATAAACTCTCTCTCTTTCTCTCTCTCTATATATTTTAAATTGATTTCATGTCTTCTTGTGATTGAACAAAATAATAATCTTTTGATAAAAAATAAAAAAATTATGAAGCCTACCCAACTATTTCTATTTCATTTCCTGAAGTAAATGTAATAATAAATAAAAAGTTTGAGCATGAATGAGGTAAGGGTTATAATCATGGTTGTGGAAGAAGTCAAACTAATTATTACAATCATTGTGATTATAAATAATTACAAGATTACTTTTCACCATTGAGAGAACAATGAAAAGATATAACATTATAATAAAAAACTCAAAAGGTTCAATATATATGTGTGTGTGTGTGTAAGCATGTGAGTGTGTGTGATATGAAAGGTCATTGGTCACGTACATGCCGTATGTCTAAACATTTTGTAGAATTTTATCAAGTCTCACTTAAAGGAAAAGAAAAAAAAAAATGTTGAGGCAAATTTTGTTTATGAGAGTATTGCCTCTAACCACGATCCTTATGATGTAATACATTTAGATGTGATGGATTTCTTTGAACACCCTAAAGAAAAAATTGATCATTTGATTGGTGATGACAGTGTTCAAAAATAAAAATTATTTCTCACTTTTTTGAAAATATGGACATTCACGTCTTTAGTTGGATAAAAAATCAATATCGAAGATTTATGTACTGTGGATTGTGCAAACAATGCATACCATTCTTAAGAATAAAAAATATTTTCCCAATTAATAATTAGTAAAAATTATGTTAATATAATATTTGGTAGTATAAAATTGGTTAAAGACTCCAGACTAGCTAATATAATTTTATCAAGAGAAATGCAAATAGTTATAAATGATAAATTATTGTTAATTAAGTCTTGAAAAAACTTATTAAGTTTTAGAGACATATGAAGGAATGTATAATACATTGAGACAACAAATGAAAAGGATATTGAATATTATTATATTGCAGTTGTTATCTTGGGGAAGAAAAATGTATTGAAAAAGTTACTATCATTTTCTTCATGTTTGTACGACACATATAAATCTGCTCAAAACTCATAGTATAGTGAATCAAAAGTTCATTGATAAAAATACTTTCACTATTTAGCATGACCAACAATAATGATGCAAAAAATCATTAAAAATTCATATCCATTAAAGAACTTGAAAATTTTTTAAACTAATGAATTTTTATGTGCTTCTTGTTCTCAAGGTAAATTAATTAGAAGGTCATCACTAGTTAAAGTTGAACTTGATCTTTGACATTGTTAGAATGAATACAAGTAGATATACATAGACCTATTTATCTACCATGTAGACCATTTAAATATTTTATGATTTTAATTATTGCTTTAATAAGATGGTCACAAGTTTTGTTTTGGCTTGTAGATCAAATATTTAAATGATAGAGTATTTATTCATTAATCAAATCACATTAAAAAGGTCCTAAAACATTTTTGCATTGATAAATCATATCCATTGAGTATCTCGATTGTTGTTCAATCACTTGATGCTCATAAAGATTCTTTTCTACCTTCTAATAATAATGAATAACTTCTTGGTCCTAAAGTATTATATTTTTATGCAATGGGGCATAAATGTATCTTGCTAATAATACCTGTTCCGATTTAGTTTTCTTAATAAATCTATTAGCAAGATATAGTTCTTCAATGAACAAGTGATATTAGACTATTTTATTTATATGAATCTAGATCACAACTAATCAATTATACAAATGTAGGATTTTTATCTGATCCACACAAAACTCGATATTAAATTGGCTATTTATTTACATATGGTAATACAACTATATCTTGGTATTTAGCAAAACAAATTATAGTTGTTATTTCTTCAAATCACATAAAAATAATAGAAATTCAATAGGCAAGTCAAGAATGTATTCGGTTAAGATTGATGGCTCAACATATTCAAGGGGCATACAGTCCAAATTCTAATAAAAAGATTTCAACAAGCTTGTATGAAGATCATGTTGCTTGTATGTCTCAATTGAAATGAAGTTGTTAGGAAAAATAGATTAAAAACATCTACAGTAGAATTTTAAAATTTTCCTAGAGTCGGAACACATTGTTTACAAATTAATTGATAAACCATTATACAATTCAATTAAACTTAAAATTAGTGATTTGAATTATAACTTCTTAAGAGTTGTTCTTGGAATATCCAGTCTTCAAATATGAATTTGATCTTTAAGTAATTCTATAAACTCTTCTACAAGTAGTATAATCAAATCATCTAGATTCTATTCAAGCAACTCCTTTAGATTTGATTTCTAATACCAAGAGCGATCCATACGAACTAATTCAATGCAAGAATCCACCGATATTTAGCAATAGATAGAGTAGGAAAATCAAATCCTTAGTTTAAGAGGTACTAACTTTCCAAAGAATCATGAATTCACTTGGTTAGGGTTGATGTTTGAATGTAAATAAAAGATGAGAAGAGAGATCACATTGACAGAGTGTTTTTAGGCACATAGGACATATGCTTGGTGTATTGTATTGTTTGACTCTCAAAGGGTGGCACACAAGCTAGGGTTTCCTCTTACTTGTGCTGTCCACTTCACTAATTGGTTGGGTTTCATAGTTAGGGTTGATACTTTAAACTTGTGCGCTACCCTCTTGGTTCAAGCAGTTCATACTCCTCAATGAGTCCAAACTCATTAACCCTCGTGCGCTCTCATTTTAAGTCCAATGAGTCCAAATTCATAAACCCTCTTGAATTTAAAATATTTCACATTCTAACTTTTCCTTTGACTCTGGATCAAAGAGATTTTATTGTGTGTGACCCATTAGGCTCCCATGCATTTTGGCAGCAAATTTATTTACAAGTTTTTATAAATTTTATTAAATTAAAACTTTTTTTTAATTCAAACACAATTTTCCTAAATTATTTAAACAAATTCATAAATCATGATTGGTTTCTAGCAAAACAATATGACCATCTAAATGCTAGGAATAGGTTTGTGGAAATTAAAGCCTTTCGTGATAATGCAATTTAATTCATTCATGTCTTGATATTCAAATTAAACTTAAGATATAGTTTAAGTGTCAATTTTAATTTAAACACCCAATTATAGGTGTATATAGTTTAATTGAAAAAACATACATACAGTACGCTATCATGATGATGTTTGCTTTGGTTGGATGAAATTATATTAAAACCATTTTTTTTTATTAATGAAGGCCCCCATTTAGCAGGGAGATCAGCAGATTGAACTCAACTAACTAATTGCAAAAGTGAGCAAGATTTGTGGACGTGCAATGTTGTGAGAAGATACTTGGGTTGAAGTTGTTTTGTGAAGCCAAGGGATAGTTCTTGGTCCTGTATATATAGTTAGTGATGTGAAGAAGAGCCATTATCCGTGTTGGGGTAAATCTAATTACAAAAGGTAAAATCTTGTATTTGTAAAAGGTAAAATCTTGTTTGTTAGACTTTTGGTTGATCTTTTGCTAGTAAGATGGCCAACTTTTTTTTTTCTTTTCTTGAGCAAGAATGCTAAAGTACTTTGTTGTTTGTTTATTTAATTTTTCCAGGTTGGTCACTGATGAATTGGATTTGGAGGAAGTGAGAATCTAATAAAAGTTGGCATATATCTAATTGAGTACATTATTATTACCTGAACTGCCAAAACTCACTATTCTTAATAGGAGTTACAAGTTTACAAGGAGGAAAGGGAAACTAAAATTGGAGATCCTTATTGGGGTTGGAATTGCAGGGACAGTGAGATGTCATTTTGGTGAAAGAGCATTATATATATAGAAACGGTGAGAAGAAGAAACAGGTGAGAGAGAGAGACAAATGGATCATCCCCAAAGGTAAGTCACTGTCTGCAGAAAAGGTGTAGCAAAGCAATTCAATCTGCTAAGATCTTTAGAAATGATTTGACATAACAAGAAAGCAATTCAAAACATAAATGCAAAACAAGAATTTAATGCACATAACATAACATAAGCTTA
>JANHAO010020250.1:0-12912 GCA_026873985.1 Saraca asoca | reverse complement strand
TAGAAACCTTATTCTGGTGGATCTAGGGAAGTTTCCTTAGCCAAAGGGGAGAAGAAATTTTTGAATTTCACAGCCATGGCTGCCCTCTTAAGCCAAGGAAACCCAACACACACCTAGTGCTAAAAGCACTAAGCCTATAGAGTTACTAATCATACTGCTCAGGCACACCTCATGCATGACGTACTAAGCCTCCAGAGTGAGATCGGGCACACCTGGTGCTAAAAGCACTAAGCCTCCAGAGCTACTAATCATACCACTCGAGCATACCTAGTGCATGACGCACTAAGCCTCCAGAGTGAGCTCCGGCATACCTGGTGCTAAAAGCATTAAGCCTCTAGAACCACTAATCATACCGCTCGGGCACACCTAATGCTAAAAGCACTAAGCTTCCAGTACTACTAATCATGCCGCCCAGGCACACCTGGCCCTCATTCTTGTGATCGATCGAATTGCAATCTTAAAGAATATATTCTGACCAGCATATTACCTTCCATGATACATAGAACATCTTACAGAATGCACGGGAACTGTAAAAAGAAAAAAAAAACTCCTTCATTGAAAGACGTCCTTAAACAAGGTAAGAATTACACAAATATTCAAAAAAGAAAAATCAAAAGTGCACAAGTCTAAACCAAAACGAAGAGTGCGGATGTTAGCTTTTGCTAGCAAGTTTTAGCTCTAAGTCTGCAAAGCGTACTAGGAGCTGGGGGGCTAATGTTATATATGAAAAATGGGCCAGCAAAAAGCCTAGCAAACAAGTCTGATTGGGAAGCCTAAAAGATTTAACTCATCACAGCAGCTTGCTCACAACTCTAACTCAATCCCAGAAAAGAATCCTGACACTTTCCAATCAATATCCAATTGAGAAGTTAGTATAAAAAGTAATCCAAAGGGCTCACCCGCAGAAAGTAACCTACAGTGGCTGACTTACAAGATCCAAGATGTCTTTTACATTTATTACTTGATGTAACATATTTACAGCTTGTTAAATTATATTTGTATCCCTCCATACTTCTATAAATGGGGGGCTTGAACCATTGTAAAAGGTGTGTGAAAAATGCCAGTCGAGGCTTTCCAAAACAAGAGAGCAGGCTCTGTAAAATACTTTCCTTAGAAAATAATACCATTGTGGACATAGGAATAAAAAAAAATGATTTTAGCCAAACCACGTTAAAAAATCTCTGTTGTTTATTCCATTTTCTTCTTCTTTCTTCTTTATTTCCTGCATCCATCTCACATTCATACAACTAGGTTACTGTTTGAGGTTCATAGAACTGTCCCTCGTTGGCTGAAATTTGGGCTCTCCTTATGAACTAAATTTTACCATCAACATTAGTTGAGTCTAGTCATTAAGCTATTATCAGCCCATTTATGTGATTTCAAAAATATCTACAACAAATTTCATTAGTAATTTATACATAGAAGCCACACTTTTTTAATGTGATTTAACAATTATTAATGTAAAACATTCATAGAACTTCTATTTGTATTTAAGTAACAAATAACTTAAACAAAATTAAAATATTTTATGAAATTATTACATTTTTAAAAGAAAATGATGAGTTTCTTGTCTATAATTTCATAAACTACTATCAGATAATTATTTATGTTGATCAATTACTAATAAAATTTGATAAGAAAATGAGATTAAGTATCGAATTAGAAATGAAAAATAAATATAAGGAATCAATTCAAAATTTTTGAACAATAGTGACTTAATTAGAAATTAAATAAAATTATAGACAATAGAAGAATAATTTAACCTACAATTAAGTTAAACTTCAAAGTAACTATGAACACAGTTTATCCTCATATTAATGAAAAAATTCTGCTTATGCACACTGTAGTTTATGGAATTCTCTCGTAAAGAAATGTAAAACCCATAATGTCTTGTAGATCCTACAATCTACTCTTAAATGTGAAATTATTTGATTGAAATGAAGTTTTTGACTGTTCTCTATACTAATGTTATATATTGGTTTAATATTATTAAATTCTGATAATTAATAAATGAGAAGCATTGATTTAACTTGATAAAGCAGATGTGATGCATAATACATTAAGTTAATACACACAAGCAGTTGCATAACTAGTAAAAGTTGACTAAAGAACAAGTTTTTTTCCTTCCTTTTTTAAGAGTGCAACTAATACACCCCACTGTCTTTTATTTAGTCTTTGCTCACATTTTGCTCACTATGTGTAACCCAATACTATTAGAGAAATTATTGGCAGCTTTATTCACCGTAAATTTAAAAGAACCATAAAGGTATTATTTACTAAACTTATTAATCAATATTAATTATTGTGCCTATTTTCATTCAACTGCTCAACTCATAACATTCGCATAAGATTTTTTTTTTCTCTCTAAATCCACTGCATATGTAAGAAGAAAGAGATAGTGAAAAAGTTGAAGGAAGAAAGAGAAAATAATTTGAATCTTTTCAATTTCTTAATGTATCAATTTAGGAAAGCAAGAGACAAAGAAATTTATTTGTGAATTTTAATATATCTCTAAATTGGGTATTTTTTTATAAAAGGGGAAGAAAATTTACTATAATAAATTAAGAAAAGAACGCTTTAATACTTTGACTATGGTTTTGATAGAAAAAAAAAATTAGAAACATTTATCCATTGCAGCATTCCTATTTTTTATTTCAATATCTACATAAAGTGTGTTGTCAGTGAGATTTGGGTCGTATGGATGACCCAAACTTTAGCCAACAGAGATGAGTTTAGGGGACTAATGTTGCTCTCGACGTGCAGAAGAAGGTAGACTGAGAGGAAGAAGGGAAAAGGAGGAGGCGAGTTTAACGTGGTTCGGCCAAATCCGAGCGGCACCGGACCCTATGTCTACGGTGAAGATTTTATTAATGTACTGGGAAATAATTTTAGTGGAGTTTTTGCTTATAGAACTTGGCCTCTCTCCTCTTTAAATAAGGCAATCCTATTTATAGAGGAATGAGGAGTTACATGCATTAATTACAAACTACAGTTGTGTTACATCAAGTTATAAATGAGAAAAGACAGAAAAAGACTACAAACTAGCCATTGCTGAAAGTAGGTTGTAGGGTAGGCCCTCTAGGTCGGCTGTAGACCTAAGCTTGTTGGCATCTGTTGTTGCATCGCTGCTGGACTGAGTGAGAGGTTGAACGTCTCGAATGGGAACTCCTGGCTCGGGGGTGTCATGGAGACTGTTGTAGCGAGCCTGTTGTCGCTGTAGCGAGATGTCGAGTCTTAAGCAGGATGATCAGCTTCTTGGTGAATGGGTCCTATGGCCTTCTCATTGGATTGCCAGGTCACTGCCTTCATGAGGTAAGGGCTTGCTTCACGGAATGGAGCCGGGGTAACTTCGTTGTGCTGCTTCCTACTGGGTGAAGTGAAGCTCGCGAAGTATCTTTGGCGTCCTGGGGTTGTGAGTTCTCAAATCCATTTTTTATATATAACATAAGCCCCCTAACTCTCGTTTTGCTTTGCGAACTAGGAGTTGCATGTTTCCAAGGCTTGATTCGTATCTTCAGTCAGTGCCCTTTCTTGATCGAAGTGTCACGTCAGATGTCTTTCCGTTCTACTTTAGTCCATGCTTTCTTCTGTTCACCATTTTTGGCCCTTAGCGTGGCATTGCCGCTCTTTTTAGGCCATTGGATGAAGATCAGGTCTGATATCCTCTAGATTTTTTGAAGGGCCAAGCGAATTTTTTTATAGCCTGGGGCCCTCTCTCTTTCTCCCTAGAGAAACTTAATGAAGGAGACTAAAGAGCTCCCTGCATTTTGGTGTCTTAGCTTCTGGCGAAGCTTGTTGAGACATGGATAGCCTATTGTAGAGTGCCGGGAGACATGGATAGCCTGTTGCACATGGCTCCATCGTAGGATCTGCCAAGCGGGCTCTTTGGGGATCTTGTGCTAACTTCGAGCCGCCTCTTCCAGCCGTTGCTTGTGGTGCAGCACCCTGGCCAGCCGGCTATGACTTTTTCATTTGCTCTTGGCCTGGCCTAGGGGGATGCACCAAAGGGAATAAGCAGGAGGAACTGGGGAGTAGCTTATGCAGTAGCTATCCTTCCTATAGGCACGAGCTCAGTGACCGACCTTCTGCTCTTCTTGCAGGAATGGTTGTGTCGGGTCGTTAAGCTTCTTGCCTTTGTTTCTTCATTTCTTCTTTTGGTATAATTTTGCCTCGCTGGCTGAGGTCTTTTGCTATTTAAGCTTTTCTTCTTTCAAATGCTGTAACAGATGCTCCGTGCGTCGCTGTATATAAACTTTTGATGATTAATGAAATTTCCTTTTTGCTAATTGGTTGTGCTTTATTTTTTTGAATGCTCGATCTGTTTTGAGCAAAAGAGTGGGGTCACATGTAAGCAGTGCCTAAGAAGTCTCGTTTGAGACATAAGAAATTCATCCACACGAGAGCTATGGGGGATTCATCTGCACAAGAATTGCGGGAAATTCATTTGCATGAGAGCTGGGGGAAACTCATGTGAAAGTTATAATGATTTTGTTTCAGTTTTTTTTGTGTCGTAACGGGTGGTGGCTTGATTTTTGTTTTGTTTGGTGAAGTTTTGTTTGGTGAAGTTTTGTTTTTGTTTAAGTTTTTGAAGCCATAAGGTAGGATCAAGGGCCGTCTCACACTTAGGCATTGCGAGGTAGGCACAAGGCCATCATACCCTCAGTTTTATTTTCATAGCCATGAGGTAGGCTCAAGGCCATCGTGCCCTTGGGCATTGCGAGGTAGGCACAAGGCCGTCATACCCTCAGTTTTGTTTTCAGAGCCACGAGGTAGGCTCAAGGCTGTCATACCCTCAGGCATTGCAAGGTAGTCACAAGGCTATCGTACCCTCGATTTTGTTTGGGTTTTCATTTTGGTCTTGTGGTAGCAAGGTGAAAATTGTTTACCAAAATAAGATCGCGAGGTAGTGCTATATCGAGGTGAAAAACATTCACTGTAGTCAGTCTAGAAAGACAGAATGAGTACTCTTTTGTCTAGGAAATGCCTAGCCAATCGGCAATTTACATTGATTCAGCATATAGTAGGTGCTACAATTGGTGACCATTGATGACAAGTGAATGCTACAGGATCAGAATATGGTTCTAATGAAGGGCTTAGGCTCTTGGGTGGTAATAAGCTGGGCTCATTGAGCGCGCTGCCCTGATGGTCTTACCACACAATCCTGTAATCTGCCTCTTCTGATGAGGTCTTCTATGGCGTCTTTTAGCACCCGGTTGTCTGAGGTGGTGCGTGCCCAGCCTCATTGCAATAGGCACAAAATCTGTTTTGGTTTCTAGACTTGACGGGTTCCCTTATTGGTCAGGGCTTTCCAAAGTCCTCATTATGCCTTTATGTGGCGAATATTTTATCCTGTGTGTTTGATAGGATGCTGTATTTCTCGAAGTGGCCTTCGGGTCACTGAGGTTTTGCGTTCTTTGCGAGATGAGGAGTGGGGTTATTGTGACTTTCACTACTCTTCTTTTTTCTAGCGGTGGGACCACTATGGCCTGCTTTATGCCTAGGTTCCTCTATTTTGAAGGTTTCTTCCCATCTTATTTGTTTGGCTGCTTGGTCATAAAATTCGATGAGATCTCAAGTGGGGGACTTGTAGGAGCTCCTGTACAATTTGTCATCTTTGCAAAGTCCTACTGAGATAGCCATTAAAATGCTTTGCTTTGAGGGATTCTCCATGGAGTTGGCCTCGTGCCTGAATCAGGCCACGTAATCTTTGAGTGACTTATCCTTGTGCTAGAAAATCAACGTGAGGTGGCAAGGTGGTGCAAGTTGCTTCTTCAGCACTCGGTATTCATCAACAAATTTCCTTTAGCATCCTTCCCAACTGTCAATACTATGAACTGGGAGGAGCCTGAACCATGCCTGAGGCATTGCCCCTAATGTGGTGAGAAAGACGTAGCACTTCACCAGGGGGTTGATTGTCTAGAGGTCCATTTGATTATTGAATGAGTCCAGGTTATTGCTTGGGTCGTTGTTCCTGTCATATAGCAGGATAGCAGGCACTCTAAGTTTCTGTGGGAGAGGTTGCTTCTCGATCTCCACCGAAAATTATGAGGTCTCCTCATTGCAAGGCTGATGGCTCTGAGGCTGTGGATGCTCTTCTAACCATTCGAGCCTGCGGAGGAGCTCTTCCATAGTTGGACGTTGTCCTTCGTGCTAAGGGGCAGAGCTTTTTGCTCGCTGCAAGCCCCCCAATCGCTAGCCGTTGCAAACTTCTCTCTGAGCTTCCTCACGAAGCTGCTGGAATTATGCCATGACTTCATCTTGTCTTTGTGCATCTTGTGCTTGTGCTTGAGCAAGCAACTTGACAATTTCAGCCAACTCTCTAACAGTGTTTTTGAGCACCGATCGAGACTGATCGGGAGTCTGCACTCTTGAGTTTCAAGCGCGGGGGTGTGCTGCTAAGGAATTGGAATGATAGAACTCTGAGTCATTCTTCCTCTGGCCATTGTTGGGCTGCAACGAAGATTTTAGAGAGCAAATGGGCCCCACGATGGGCACCAAAATGTTAACTATGAAATTTGGTTATACGGATGACCCAAACTTTAGCCAACGGAGATGAGTTCAGGGGACCAATGCTGCTCTCAACGTGCAGAAGAAGGTGGATCGAGAGGAAAAAGGGAGGACGAGGAGGTGAGTTTAACATGGTTTGGTCAAATCCGGGTGGCATCAGACCCTACGTCCATGGCGAAGATTTTATCAATGCACTAGGAAATAATTTTGGTAGAGTTTTTTCTTATAGAACTTGGCCTCTCTCCTCTTCTAATAAGGCAATCCTATTTATAGAGGAAGGAGGAGTTACATGCATTAATTATAAACTACAGTTGTGTTATATCAAGCTATAAATGAGAAAAGATAGAAAAAGACTACAAACTAGCTGTTGCTGAAAGTAGGTTCAGGGTAGGCCCTCTAGGTCGGCTGTAGACCTCAGCTTGTCAGCGTCTATTACTGCGTCGCTGTTGGACTGAGCGAGGGGATGAACATCCCAAGCGGGAACTCTTGACTTGGGGGTGTCATGGAGATTGATGTAGCGAGCCTGTTGTCGCTATAGCGAGATGTCAGGTCTTGAGCAGGATGATTGGCTTCTTGGCGAACGGGTCCTGTGGCCTTCTCCCTGGATCGCCAAGTCGCTGCCCTCGCGAGACGAGGGCTTGCTTCGTGGAATGGAGCCAAGACATCTTCACTGTGCCCCTTCCTACTGGGCAAAGCAAAGTTCGTGGAGTATCTTTGGCATCCTAGGGCCACGAGTTCTTGAGTCCATTTTTTGTATATAACAAAGTGTAATTAATTTTTTTAGAAAAAAATTATAAGTTAACAGTTTTAATTTTTGCAGATTTTGTAACTGCCTTGATAATAAATGTTGAATGCCGTTCAGTAGTCAGAACAAGGTTGCAACATAGGTATTTATTAACGTAAGTTTCGTATAAAAATCTCCTCTCTCATGTAAAAGAAGTTACAACTTTTTCTATGCCTTGTCAAACTTTTTGTAAAATAAATGCAATATTTTTCAAAGGGGTGGAACTATTGGCAAATGTTATCTTTTGGAAGGTCACTGACCGAAAGAAGGGAGAAAAATAGAGATTTTTTCTTAAGGAAGAGAAGAAAATTACCTATTTAATTTTAGTGGAAATCGAACACATGAATTACAGTTTCCTAATTGCCTTGAAGACACATTTGGTAACCGCTGAATTAAAAGTCCCAGAACAGGCCATTGTTCTCAACTGCATAGTGGCACCCGATGTTGTCACGAGAGTTTTTCCAATTTTAGTGTTTTGGGTTTAACTCCATCATTTTGTGTATATGTTAAATCACTTGTAACTTTTGTTATCACAAAAAAAAATTCTTTATTTTTTTTGGTAATTTTAACCAAATTATATGGTTTTCTATATTTGAAAAAGAAAATATCATAACTTTTTTCTTTAAAAAAAAATTACAACTGGCTATAGTACCCTTATGAAATATTAATTTGTTTGATTTTGTTTCCATAGGGGCAAAATAAAAGAAATTAATCTTTGTATGAACATTAATCAAAGGATAGAATTGGACAAATTACAAGAATAAAATTAATAAAACAATATTTCATGTAGACAAAAATGAAAAGCATTGAATTCACTGTAACGGAAAAGGGGGTTTATTCAATTTCTTTTTATTAAAAAATTATTATTATACATGTAAATTTTTTCTTAATCATAATAACCATTTTGTTATTAGAATATTTTCATCGTAGGAGTTAACAAATATTTACTAATAAAAATAAAAAATTACGTATATTTTATATTAAAAACAACATCAAGAAAGATTTTTCAAATCTTTCTTTTTGTCATCTTCATAATTTCTTCATAAAATTATTCATATTTAACTAATTCTTGTCAAAATTATTAGGCATGTTTATCAATTCTTTTAATTATTTAAATATATTTCTAATATAAATTTTAATATAATTATTAAATATCAATATTTGTATAGAAGAAATGAGAGATGGAAGAAAAAAGATAAGGGAGAGAAAGTTTGATAGGAATGGAAGATAGAAAGGGAAGAGGGGAATGAATGGAAGGATGGAAGGAGAGAAGGAAGAAGATAAATAGGAGACAAAGAAAAGGACAAGAGAGATGAAGGGAAGAAAAGTGCGAGAGAGAAATAGAGGGACAATAGGAGAAAGAGTGTGTGTGGTAAAGAGAAAAATAGGCATGAGCCCGGTAGAGAAAAGTGAAGAAAAGTTAGAAAGTGAAAGATAGGAGAGAGAGTAGAAAAGGAAGGAAGATTACAAAAAATAAAATATAAGTTGTTACAATTTAATAATATTTTATTATTAGTAAATTTTTTTTATTAATGCATGGTTCTCTCGAGAATAAGATTTATACTATCTAATAATTTAATATATTTCATGGACATATTTTGAATGTTCCTATCGCTTTAAATTTTCATGTATAATTTTTCTTTCCCAAAATTTTATTTTAGTTAAATTATTAAAAATAACTATTCAACAATATTTATAAATGTAATTTTATTTTCCATCTCTAATAAATTGAAATCCCTCCTCATGCTCAAATTCTAGATATGTTACTTGGTGTCCATGAAAAAAAAAAGAAAATAGATTCCCTAAATTTCCTATAGAAATAAAGGGCGTCAATTTAGGAGAGAAATAAATATAAAAATATATTTTTTGTATTGAAATGGTGGATCTCAGGTAGGTCATAAAATAAAAAATTGTATCTCTATCTCTCTGAAATTGAAGAAAATTAACAATGTAAGAAATTGAAGGGAAAGAATTAAAAAAAATTATATATTTGATGCCAAAAAAATATAAATATGGAACATACACAAATTTATAATATGGTGAAAAAAGATAAAGAAGTATATTAGACCTACCTAAACTATAGAATTACAATGAGTAACGGTTTGGTATGCACTTGAGGAAATTTGTTTTGGCACAAACTCTTGCACCGTTTCTGAATTTTTTTTTTTATTTTTCCCAACTTTTTATTAAAAGTTATACTTTTCAATAAAAATGAAAATTTCTTAATAATTTTTGTGTAACTTTGAGGGGGTGTTTGGTTTAATCAATAGAAATGGAAAGAAAAGTAATCAAATAAGATGGAGTAGGGGTAATGATAATAGTTATTTTTTTATTTGTTTGATTCAGTCAGAAAATAAAATTATATATTTTATAATTCCTTTTCTTATTATTTGGTTGGGTGGTGGTCAACAATAATAAATACTAGTCAATAATGATAGGTGATAGTGAATGATAGTCAATTGTGGTAAGTGATGGTAGATAATTGTTAAAGGAGATAAATGGTGATAAGCAATGGTCAATAGTGATAGGTGATGGTAGATGATAGTCAATAATAATAGATAGTGGTAGACGGTGGTCAATGTTCATAGATAATAGTGGATGGTAATCAACAGTGATAATATTAGTGGTAGTGGGTGGTGGTTAGTAGTTATATGTAGTGGTAGGTGGTGATCAACATTGGCAATGGTATTAGGGGCTTGTCAATGGTAGTGGGCAGTAGTCAATAATAGTAGTGGTATTGGGTAATGGCTAATAGTAGAAGGTAATGGTAGGTGATGGTTAATGGCACTACTAGTGGTGGGTGGTGGTCAACAACAAAGGTAGTGATGGGTAGTGATAAATGACAATAATAGTGGTCTGTGGTAGTCAACAGCGAAAATAGTGGTGGGTGCTAAATAGTAGAAGGAGGTGGTTGGTAGCAGTCATTAATGGTAGTGATAGTAGGTGGGGGTCAATGGTAAAAAGTGGTAGTAAGTAATAGTTAACGACGATAATAGTAATAAATAGTGGTCAATGGTAAAAAGAGATAGTGACTGGTGGTCAACATCAATAATTGGTAGTAAATGATGGTTAATAGTGATAGTGGTGATAGAGGTGATGGTGGTTGGTGGTTAACAACGAAAGATATTGGTAGACAATGGTCAATGGTGATAGAGGTGGTTGACAATGGTCTATGGTGAAAAATGGTGGTGAGCAGTGGTAAGAGAAGGAAAAGAAGAGAGGGTTTTTTTTTTTAAGGATAACATAATCTAATACCAGGTGAGAGAATCATTTCAAATGATGTTAAGGCTAAGTAATAATAAAATATTTCACTATATATGAACTAAATACTTAATAAGGAAATTAATTTTTTGATTCTGTTACCTACCTTATAAAATTCTCCAACCAAGTGCCCTTAAACGATGAAGTAAATTTTTGTGTATTTATTACACACAATTTGTATACACTTGCAACTTTTGTGAAATTTTGTCAATATTTTTTATAAAAAATTACAATTTTTGTGCTAAATTTTCATGAACTCACAAAATTTCAAATATATGCAAAACATAACCTACAAATATTTACTAACAATCAATTTCAAAATCAAAATACATAAAAACCTAACAATTTTGGTAACCCCAAATCTGGTCTAGAGGTGTTAAAGTGGATGGATATCCATGAATCGATCCAATTTTGGCTTAATCAAAATTTATCCATAGTGTTTAATAAGACAAATGGATAGGTGGAATATTTATCTATTAACAAAAGGGTCATTAATAATCTATCTAGAGTTATCCATTATTTATTCATCTTAATATATTTTATTCAATAATTAAAATAAATATTTAATAAATTGATTATTAAAAATTCACCAATGATTCGTAGTAAATCATAAATTTTCTTGTTAGTTTGGTATCAATAGTATAATTTTTAATGGTAAATTTTTATTAAATTTGTCATATTTATTATTTAAATAATATTTTTATATTTAATAGAACTATAGATAAGTGTACATATTGACTAGGCCAAATTAGGCCTCGTCTAAAATGAGCTAGGTTTGTGTAAAAAGTTAGGCCTATGGTTATTTTATTTTATATATAAATTTATATAGCCGGCCTAATACACTTATGAGGACGTACGTTTTAATTAATATGGCCTAGACTATTTCGTAAAATAAGTTAAAATTTATGCCTAAATTTATTCTATCTTACAAATAAGCTAGGCTAAACTATTGGGTCCTATAGGCTAAATAACTTTTACAGTAGATGATTAATTTGATGAAATGGTTGGTGAAAATAGGATGTCAAAAGTAAAAATAAAATGTAAAATACATGAAATTAAGTAAGTTAATAAAATATGTTTTAAGACATCAAATATGAAATGTTAATTAAAAAGTTTTTTCACACTAGAAAATAAAAAAAAAAGTCTGTTTATACAACTAAATGGCAAATATAAATTACTATTCTAAGATAAGTGTTAAAATATAATTTTAAAACTTTGGATAAAATGCGATTTACCTTCTAAAACTATGTGACAGGGGAAAAAAAACCCTAATTTTAAACCAAGGATAGTTTAATACTTGAGCTATAATTAGTAGGCAATTAAACCCACATGTTAAGTTACTATCTAAATTCACCGCAAAAAATAGGATTGAATTGTGACGGTCATTTTGCAGGGGTTAAAAGAAGCATCACAAAAATACTACTATTAGTTGACGTTGTTTGACCGTCGCAATATACATATAACAGATGAATAATTGCGATGCTTGTTACTCAACCATCACAAAGTGCAATAAGTTTAGTCTAGCTAGAAGTTTTGTTTGTAAGAGTCAAGTCCATTAGTGTGGTCCATTCTGAATGGTATTTTAAGGAAATATGATGCTCTGTTTTTTAAGTCAAGTCTAATAGGCCCAAAATAGTTTTTGAAGTAAAAACTAAATATATGATGAAATTATTTTATAAAGTATTTTTGATATCAAATTAGTTTTTGAAGAATAGGTCCATGGCCAATACCAGCTAGCAGAGATGCACTCATCGAAGCTTTCATCCATACCCCGATCTGCTGAAAAAAATTAGAATATCACTTTAGCTTCCACCATCTCTCCTCTCAGCTTCACATTGTCCACGTAACTTCCATTGACCAAACCCTCAATCTCGCTCGCTCGTCTTCGCTTTCACAAAATGCCCTAGTAGGTAATTTTATTACCAATTTGAATTTGTTCTTTCAACTAACTCTGCTTATTTGGTTTAATTTTGTTCTTTCAACTGACAATTTCTTTTGTTAATTGCTGATTGGGTACCTGTGAAGTATGCACTCTAGTGAATAGAAATTCTAATTTCTATCTATGTCCTGGTACTGCAATACTAAAGGCATTGATACTAGGCAAACTACTATCTACTGGTTTTTAAGCTGTCCATTATAAACCATCCTTAGTGTGGGATGATATCGGAAGAAAATTGTTGGTAAATGCTGAAAAAAATTGATTTGGCAACCTTGTGAAAACTTATGGTTTCATATCAAATAGAGGTTCTCTATTTATATTACATTTCTTATTTTATTTGTGCTTCATTAAGTAGGTTCTCTGTTTGGTTCTTTTATTTTAACACCTTGTAAGATGTCAGAAGGCAATGAGGCATCATCCA
>JANHAO010020249.1:0-12910 GCA_026873985.1 Saraca asoca | reverse complement strand
CCCTTCTTCAACAAATCAGAATTAAAGCCTTGCCTAGTTAAAAGTGGCTTTACTTTTCCAACAAGCCTAAACTTTAAACCACAACAGTTTTGACCTTTTATAATAATATCAATTAGTGCATGCCAAAGAAAGATGCTTAAATGCTTGGCTAGTAGATTTATAAGCAATTTCGCATACGTGCTGTTTGTCCTCAATGTACGACTCCAGGTTTTAGCCACCAAGAACTAGTTCTCTCTGACCCAACATTTTCTTTTTGGTTTGATACTCTAACACACTTCCTTTAACCAAAATGATAATTACAACTAACTAACTAACTAACAGAATCTCAAGTTTGATGCAAAGAAACACACCACTATCGGATAGAGTGCCAATGACACGTTCGAGATCCTTTTTTGAATCTCCTAGAGACTGCCAATGGGATCAACTCAAAGGGTGAGTTCAGGTCTACTCATTGCTGGGCCCTTAAGGGATCTCCTTGGGAGGGATGACTACCAAGTATTCAAGGGATCAAACCCGTGATCATGAGGAACTGCAAGATCTGCATCGAATCCTCTTTGCCAGTTGTACCAACCACATGGTACACCACCTTTTTATTCTACTTAAGCACATCCAATAGAACATTGCCTGTCTGGGAAGTCTTCCTAGTTCCAGCAAAAGCTCCTACTTTGCCTTGTAAGAAGAAAGCCTCCATAACACCTATGGATGAAACTCGAATTCCTTGCTCCAACAGATACATGTCTGCATCATCTGACTGATATAAGCACTGTAAGTAGGTCGTAAAAGATTACTAGAAGTCCCAGGTTCTCATGCTGGTGCAGAAGGGACGATTAAAATTTAGAAGAAAGATTAAATTGCACCAAAACGGGTAAGCGGAGCTGTGTTGAGAGATTTTATGCCATTTCAAAACAAAACCGAACCATTTTAGTTTGGTTTAGGTTGCTTTTGTTTTGAAAAGAATTTCTAGTGTGTCTTGGGTTGATTCGGGTATATTTACATTTTTCTGTTTTAACTAACCATTACAAAATACAAGAGTTTCAAGCTTGAAGTATATACACAAATAAGTAATACAAAAGAGCTTGAGTACTCATTAATAATGTGATAACCATCATTTTTTTTTGTAGAACAGTGATAATTATCTTAATCATTTTAACTTATTCATTAACCAAGAATTCATACTTTGGCAACCATCATCATTCATAAATCATAATCTCGAGTCTCAAATTTAAAAGTTCATATTTTGACCTAACACAAATAACACCACTACAGAGCTTCCATTCAAGCAAGAGCATTTGATGTCCTATTCAGAGGTAGAAGAGATATAGATTTTGCGGCCACTTTAAGCCAAATACAATGTCATCTTATTTAAAAAAATTTAACAAAAAAAGTCAACTAGGTTGAGTTAGATTGGCATGCTATGTTATTTCAATTCAGAATGAGCACATCTCTTGTTATTTCTTATTTTTTCAGCTCTTTATCTTCACATTATAATCAGAGAAGGTTAAAAACTTTAGGCTCCATGCCTAAGATACACAAACAGCTTATAAATTAAGCTGCAAAGAACAATCACTCCTATCTTTTAAGAGTATAATCCATTAAGTAATTCTAAGAGAAGAACAGCAGCTGAATCTTTTGCCTTCTTGACGCTTGGCATTGGCTCTCCCACGCATTCATCCGTCCATCCTCGATCAGTAGTATTGACCCGAACAGCAAATGTAAACCTCTTTGCATGAGCTGGACCACCCTCATTCACACACCTAAAGATTTTAGAGTAACAAATAATGTCATTAGCAAAATACCACATTTGGCTCTACTGACTTCATTCGATGAATTATGAAGATAATTTTAATAATTTCATACCGGTAGGACGGCATTGGCCAATTTCTTCTCAAACAGATATCATTTAATGTTTGTCTAGTGAATGTCTGGTTTCCATTCTTCTTCTTCTTGCCATTTTCATCTTCCTTCTCCTTAGTTTTTTCCACTTCCTTCTCTTTCAAAGCAGCAAGGGCATTTCTGGCAGCTAATTTCTGTGCCATTTTCTTCTGTGGATTTTGAGCAGTTCCTATTTGCACACCATCAATGAATACTTCCACGGTAGCCAAATTGCCAACTCGACTTGCTCTATATTCCAAGCCTTCAGCCTGCTGCTGGCATCGTTCCTGCAGCTCACGCACAGGATGCATCGGCAGAGTCTCTGGGGTAACCATAGGATGCAGAAGAGGCTGAAAAACCTGGGAGATTTTAAAACCGAAGTCTTTACATCAGTGTTGTTTGTTGTTGATTTTTTTTTTGATGGTTTATACCAAATTTGCAACAAAGTACAGTAAGAGACAGTCTAAGCCTCAAGGATGGGCACTGACCTTCCAAACAACAGCAGTATCCCGCCTGCTGTCAAGAAAGATGGCACCGGCAATAGATTCAACAATGTCACCAAGGACCTTGGGAGCTTTGCAGTCCCCAAGACCAAATGAGTTAAACCCTGGCTTTGACAATTCATCCTGAACTTCCTTCACAAATTCTTTTATCTGCAGATACATAAACCAGAAGCACAGTGCCCCATAACAGGTATTATAAATAGCCAGATACATTTAAACCATCCTCCAATATTTAAAATAAAAGAAGTTTGTAAAAAGAGAGATAATAATAGGACCTGTTTCTCTAGGGCACTGGATCCGTGCCGAAGATGCACATGAAGATTGTGTTTAACTGCAACACGTGCAAAATTTTCGTTGTTCACAGCAGCAGCCCGAAGGTCAGTCAATCGTCCTGGTGGCAGATCTGTGTAAGTGAAAAACAAGTGCCTGGTAATGAGATGGTCTAAGACAGCATCACCGACAAACTCCAAGCGTTGATAACAGGAAACTCCTGAAGATGGTCTGGATGCATGAGTTATGGCTTCTATTAGCAACCCCTTGTCTTTAAAGTTCATATTTAAAGCACCTTCTAAGGCATCAAAGTCTATACTCCTGAGTATGCTCTCAGGTACATTACAGGTCTTTCTTGTACACTCCATCTCATCGGGATCAAATTCTATCTGAATTCCGATCCATTTCATAAGGTGGTTAGCAGCACTCTTCCCACCTTCAACATAATATACCCCAATCAGCGCCTCTACAACATCTGCAAGTGTCTTGCTGGAAAGGACTCTATAAGAACTTGAGTCACTCTCAAGCTCACCGTCTTCCATTTCATCATCATCGTATCCGCCAGGAAGGGAATCCATCCTCTCAGTTTTAATCAGTCCCTCATGGTCAAATAAGGATGACTCTCCATCTTTACTATCCTCATCATACACAGGCAGCACCCCGGGAGCTGCCCATCGAGATGGAGCAAAGCGATCTGCTTGAATATATGATTGAAGCCCTTTACTCAGAGCATACTGATATAATACCATGTTACTGACCATTTGTTGCCTCATCCTAGTAAGCTGGCCTTCATGTTTCTGTGGGTATTTTAGGAAAAGAAATCGACTAACAACCCATTTCAGGTAAGCATCTCCTAAAAGCTCTGCCCTTTCATAACAGAATGTCTCCTGGCACGAGGCAGCTGTCAAGGCCTCTAAGATCTGTTCGTGTACAAAGCATGGGTTAAGTATAGAAACTAGAATCACTAAAAGTTGACTACATTGAGCTAATATTGATACCTTTGAAGCCTCAACAGGATAGTTTATCATATTCTTAAGTTGAATAGCAAGTAGCATACTTTCAACCCTCCTCATTATTGAAGGCAGCCTCTGGGCACCACGAACAAGTGATCCAGGAAGTGGGTGTACAAGGCAAAGCTCAGGAGGAAGGAAAACATAATAAGTTTTGTCATGAGACTCCTCAGATTCACCTTCATGACCTACACAGACAAGACATCCTCCGTCAATCAAGAATCTATAGACGTACAAGGCAAAAATAATCTTCGCGATAAGAATCATGAAACCATACCTTCACTGTGTTCAAATCGAGGAGACAGAAGATTCTTGCAATATGATACACCACGTCCTCTTATGAGAGGTTGCTGCTTATAAATCAAATCAACCCCATACCTATACATAAAAGAGAGATACCAGTAGCCAAATGCACCCCCTATTGTGCAAGAAGACACAAAAAGCTTCCCCAATCCAGAAGGATTCACATGCTAATTTTTAGATGTGACAATTTTGGATTCCTTCACAGATTAAGATAGCTTCCAGCTCTTCATGCACAACATTAGAGGGGCAACAAGGCTAACAGGTTATCATTAACAAATTTCCATCCACATAAAAATTAAAAGGGGGTGGGGTATGAAATATGAAAAGGTTGGTTTGGCCAGGAGGATAAATCTTGAAACAAAGAATACAATTATACTAAATATTACTCTTTTAACACAAATTAAAAGAGTGTAAATCATACTTTTGCTTATAGTAATCAGCATATGAGCTGTACTCCAGAGGACCAAGATAACCTTCTTTCCTAGGGAATGAGTTTTCTGCAGTCATATCATAGCGTATTGAATCAACGTAAAACCGCTTCCCTGAGTGAGCAGCTGTTACAATTCTCCCTATTAGATCCTCTGCATGAGTACAGGTATCTGCCATCATCAATTTTCCTTTGCTTGTAAAATTTGTTTGATTCTGTGGTTGCATGGCATCTCGATTAGGAACCAATCCTGAAGCTTTCACCACATCATACTGTGCAACTGCTCCTCTGATTCCATAGGTTGGATGGGATTTTTGCCCAAAAGCCATGCCGTGACGCAATTTTCCAAATCCATATTCCCTTCTATCACCTCCTAATGTCCTCTCATTGGTACCAAGGTAAACATCTGGTCGAGCCCTCTGAAGGGGATTGTTCCATGCATCTGTTTCAATTATTGTCTCAACCAGATCCCAGTCAATTTCATTCATAGGATCTAAAGACTTATCGCCAACCATTGGGACAAACAAATATGCTTTTGCCGGATCCCAAGGAGTGGTGGACGGTTCAACATCCACATCCAGGACTATACTCATTAATCTTACATGAAAGCTTTTGAGGGATGCCAACTGCATGCCAAAAGAAGTATAGTTTAGCATCAGCAACTAAAATTCTTAACAGTCATAAAATGCCTGAACCAAAAGTAATTGATTCACTCATCCATCAACCTGACTCTCAGTGATATCTATTGACCCTCTAAAGACAAGAGATGCCTTTGTGGTCATGGTTCGAGCGATAAATAGATCCATTGACATCGATAACACCTGAAAAAACAAAATATGATGTGGGAGAGAATTAGTTTTTTATACTTCAATAGGTATAAGGCAGCATACTATTATAAACAGAAATTACAACCTCTGCATCCAGCTCATCGCCAAAAAGCACTGCAAAATCTGAAACTTGAGTCAAGAATGGATCCTTTGAATGGCCTATATTTACACACTTAACAGCATAGACATGAAGATGAAGCAATTTTGAGTCTTTGCAAGCATCTATTCCAGATAAGATCCATTCTCCCTGAAAGTAGAGTTAAGCAATAATGAAATTCTGCTGGTCAACCATAAACCGTTAAAACAGGACATCATATACTACATGGCCCGCACAATGAACCAACCTTTAGAATATCAGCAACACCTTCAGGATAGAACTCTCTATGTCTAGCAGTCCCTGGAAGTGGATCTCCTTCTTCATTTTGTTCAGCTTTTTCTCTTTCTTCCCCACTTCCTTTGTCAGGCAATAGCATGTCTGTGAATGCTCCCATCTCATGCAGTTTCTTGCAAGCGGCCAGACAAACAGCCTGCAAAACAAGGAAATAGTGACCTATGCTCCTGAAGCAAATATGAGCAGAAACTATTACAACTTACAAGTATGGTAAACAAAAGCATACCTGTTGTGCAAGGCGCATTGAACTGCAAACAGGACCCTCAAGATTTTCAAAAGGTGCATTACATGGCAGTTGAAGCTTGCAAGAATATTCAGTGGGAACTCCAGGTTTTTCATGCTTCTCCATGATAAACTCAGGACGAAGAATTGAATACCTAAATAATTGAAACAAGATACCTCAAATTAAAATTGGAAGTTCACAAACAAATCTATATGAATCATCAATTCAGGCAGAAATACAGCACCTGTCACTAGGTAGCTGAGAGCAATAGAAGTGGATAAGACCAACAGCAGAATTTAAGCTAACAACTGCACCTGTTGACTCCACCTGGTAAACTGTTCCCGGCCTAGTATCTATTGAAATCAACCTTGAAGTGTCTTTAAGATGACTAAGGTCAGTTCTCTCTATTGCTTCCCTCCGCAAGGTCTCCTCACTATTCCTGGCATTCCTTAGGAATGCTTCATGGGACAAATTTCCCCTACAAGACAACCACAAAAGAAAAAGAGAGTCTTAGTTGTTCTCAATCCACAATCATTTGACACATCATATATGAATAATCCAAGTTGGAAAACAACGATTACAGATGACAGGAGTAACAAAAATGGCAATGGCAGTCCTACAGGAGGAGGAGAGGCATAAAGTGCCATGAAGACGAATTGAACAATGACTTCAGACAAAATTCATTATTGACATTAAACATGCCGCAGTTAAATCATGCTGATATTGAATCAAAAACAATATAATTCACCTTTTTTCAAAAGCTAAAATGATACAATAAAGAAGCATCCAAAAACAGGTAAAATCTTTTAAGCTAGAGTAGCTGAGAGTGAGCTCTTGAATCTTTCATCTCACTTATTAGTGAGAGCTGATACCATCGTGTCACTGATTATATGAAGAGGTAATGCATGGAAGGACACAGACCAACAGAGACCAAACAAAATGAATTCCCCCAAATTTAGGTTCATTACAATGTGTAAAATCCATAGTCAATTAAAAGCACAAAATGAAGATGCTCACAGTCAACCAGACTCATAACTAATACCTCTCAACCATCAGGATGTAATCTGAACCAGGCTTTCTAGCACGACCCCTAGATTGAATGTATGCCAAAACAGTTTTTGCAAGGTCAAAGCGAATAACAACATTGCATTGCCGAATATCAAGTCCTTCCTCAGCAACGCTGGTGGCAACCAACAATGTGACCTACGGAACAAGTGCATGAATGAGATGGAGATAATACAATAAACTAACTACTCTTCCCTCTACGGAATTGACGGTGCAGGCATGAAACTAAATCTTACTCGTCCGTCACGGAACTTAGAAATTGTATCCTGCATTTGGCAGCTCCGCATTTCTTGACTATTGTTGTGACCAATCAAACTTGCACACTTCACAAAACTCAACGACGGAAGCTCAGCAAAAACCTGCAAAATTGGAAAACAAAGATCTTAATTATGTAACTGATTAACTAAAAGGAACTATGCAATGTGATGTATACATCCGACCTTGGGTAGAACTAAAGCAGACACAACACGTTCAACAAAGATGATCGCACGGAAGTCTTCTGTCTGCTGGTACTTGAGAAGTATTTTGATCAGTGCCTGAACCTTTGGGGTCACTTTGCCATCAGCCACAGCAGCTCCTATTACGACATCCACATGCTCCCCACCAGATACAACTATAGAATCGAATGCCATCTTAAGTAAAATACCAAACTATATTCGATATTAACCACTTATATTGTAATAGACGGTAAGTATGAAGACAGCCAAGCATGCATTAGACATATGGGGAAGAGAAGCATCATCTTAATTGGTCATAAAGCACCAATCACAATCACAATGTACATTTGAGGATTTTCAACAATAGGACTTCACCTTGATGCTCTTAGGTGTAAAGCAAGATGCTTCAGTACCACTAAGCCCATTATGTTTATGATTACAATGAATGCAACAACAAATATTCACACAATCTTTTGCAATTAAAATGTTTTGTCAAAACATCCTACCCAGCCAAACAGCAACTTTCTTATACAATTCATGTGCTCCAAAAAAGTTAGTAGGAAAAAACCACCAGATTTTTGGCTTGATATGATAACTGACAGATTGTCCAATTTGAACAACCATGAACACTGAACACACAAAACAATTCTATTATAAGGCAATGTAAGTTTCAATAACAGGCTCACCATGGCTGTCCGGAAGCTCTCCTTCCTCAATCTCATCAGGTTCAGATCCACTGGGAGTCAAAGTACACTTTGAGTCAGCAACTCCAGTGTTCTTTTCAGAAACAGCACCTTCTGACAGTTGACATTGTAAAAGAGAGACTACTTTGCTCAGATAAGATTCCTGAAACTTGACATCAAGTTGGTAGTTTGCTCTCTCATCATTTTGCAAAGCTGTAAGAAAAGATTGAGCAACCTGTAAAAGAAAGAGAAATTATAAAGAAGGCCAAAAAAATTTGAATGATTCATTGTTCTCCACTAATAGATAGTACCTTGAATGCACACCACTGACCCAGTTCACCAAGTGCATAGTTGATAGCTCTTAACTTCTGAATTAAGTTTGCAGCTCCATCGCTTTCAGTTCTTTCAGAAACACCATACACTTGGCGCAGCTCTTCTTTGGCCCCAGCATCTCTAGCTCCCATAAACTGCCATTTGCTTCTTCTTGAGCTTGATTTTGCAGCTTCTTCAACTTCAACTTCCATTTGCTTTATCTGCTCATGAAGATAACATAGACTGGCGGCTTTGTCATACTCCACCACAATTTCAGAAGGCATTGGCACATGTTTCTCTAGCTCCTTACGATCTTTGATGGTACATACTATAGAATCAAGCTTACTTTCAAGATTACGTATTTTTATTGCACAATCTACTTGACTGGAGACACCTGAATGTACAACAAGGTTTACGGGTGAATTAATACATCTGAGTAAATATGATGTTTGCCAGAAAAATATCCTGAAACTTAATTAGCTCAACAAAATTTAACAGAATATGAGAACAGGGATTCAGTTCAAGGATTGATAACTACCTTTCAAGTTAACAGGAGATGCAGTCATTCCAAATACAGATGGTCTCTTCTCCTTGGGTGTTGTATGATAGAATTCAGACATCACCAGTGAATATGGGTGTTTCTTCACAGCATGATGGCACTCATCCAGAATCAGGAGATTGATGGCTTCCATTTTTATTATGCTGTGCCTCAGAATGTTCAAAAGAATTTGAGCTGTCATAACAAGTACCTATAGCAAGAATAACCAGTTAAAGAATTGCAATAAAATGCTAAACCAAGGAACAACACTAGCAATAAAAGCAGTGAAAACTAAATCACTCATGAATGTTGAATATTATCCAATATAAATGAATACAAATAATTACAATTGAAAAGCTTCTAGATCAAGCATTAAAAGACCAAAGTGAACATTGACAATTTATCAAAAAGATAGCTGAAGTGAAAGTTATAAAAATAACATGTGTTTTGTCGGCACAAACATGTTCATATTCTAAAAATAAAAATAAAAATAAAAAAGGATAGTTAAAATTTAAAAGCAAATAAATAAAGAGATGTCTCATTATGCATTAAAAGTTAAATTTGACACCTAAGATTATAAAGCCGCTGCAACTGGGAAGTAACAAAATCAGAGTTCTTTCAACTTTAATCCTTTACCTTCCCATGATGCGGCCATTGTCTCCTAAAAATGTGATTGTAAATAATAAATACCATTAGCAGGACAAAGCAATGAAAGCCATTGTCTCTTCAATTAAATTCAGTGCAACCATTATTTGAACAAACTAAGCAGGTGGATTTGGTTTAACCGTATTGATTATAAATTGAAGTCCTCATACAAAAAGTAGGTCCATCACATCAAAGTTAAGCTCATAGGCACTAATATTCTATAAGAACCAATGAGATAAATCATAATTCATACATACACTTTTTTTACACCTGGTAATTGAGAGATTAGGTCCAATTTTCTTTGTAATAGTATTGATGTCAATGTAAGAGGAGTAAGGCAAATGTTAATGTAACAGGAGTAGGTAGCATCATGACAAAATTAAACGCTTAGGCACCAATAAGGCAAATGTTAATCAATGCATACACTTTTTCACACATGGTAATCTAGAGGTTAGATACAAAATTCTGGTAACAGCAGTTACGTCCCTATTCACTACAAACATTGCCTTTCCTATAATTCTACCGTCAAAGCATAATTTTCCACCCATTCACCATATATAACTCCAAAATGGCAAATGAGACAACTATAAAGTAATATATAGATAAATTTAACATGGAAAAAGGAGACGTATCACCTGGAAGGCACTCAAATATATTGTAATGCTGTAAAGCACAGAGAAAAAAGTACTCTCGAATCAAACACAATCAAATCATATTAAATACAGAAAGTGTCAGAAAGCTTTAGGCCAACACATATTCAACAGAAACTTCAAACATACCTGTTTTGTTTCAAATTCACGCTGCCACCTCCGAGCATCCCAAAAATCCTGCCCCATCTCTCCACAGTAATGGCCCACTTGGTAACCAGTGCGCTCACGAATCACTTCTGCTTGCTGAAATAAGACAAAGCATTAGAATTACATAAACTCCCATAACTATGGAAAGACACCATTTGTTACATGGTTCCTAATATTTACTGTTAGAAATCTATATACCTGATAAACAAGTGGAACTTTTGGAACCAGAAATACTGCAAGCATTTTCTTATTCTGCTTCTGCAAACTCTCTTGAATACTTTTCATGAGAAGAACAGCAATTAGGGTCTTCCCAGCTCCGGTTTCAAGAAAAGCAATAGTATTTTTCCTCTTTGCCTGCTCAAGAACGTCCAACTGATACTGTCTAGCTTGTTCCTCAGGAACTCTCTCCTTAGGCTCCTCAGTTTTTTTCTCAACCTTTCCATTGCCTTCCTGTTTTACATCATTTGCCATCTTCCCTTCCCGATTACGATCAGCTTCCCAAGTGCCCATGCGAAAGATCATCTCATTGGAACCCAACTTATCCCTCTCCCAATACCCCCTTGGTTCTCTATCCCTCCAATCCCTATCCCTAGCATCTCTCCTACCAAAACTACTATAATGTTCTCTTTTTCTGCCACTATCTCTATCCTTCCGATCATTCTCATCCCAATCACGCAGCCTCTTCCTATTAGAACATCTCTCCCTCTCCTTGGGTTGATGATTGCCTCTGCCAGAGTAATGCCTGCCATTCTTACAGTTGCCAAGCCGAGCCCTTTTGCTGCATCTTTCTTCATCATCAACATCATGTTCTCTTGAAAGATCAGAGGATCGATTCTCATGCCCCTGACCTCCATTTTCCTTGAAAGAATCAACCAACATTCTCCCATCTCCATTGCAATTGGGCAGACTATATCTGTTACTTTCAGCTTCTGAATTCTCACAAACTTCACTCGTCCTGCCATGTTTTTCACGGAGCAACCCATTTTTCCCAAAACTATCCTCATGATTACCATTAGAACGAGCAATAGAGCTTTCATCTTGCATCTTATAGAGCAAAGATACATCATCAGGCAACCATGTTTCCCCAACAAGATCACCATTTCCAGAACTGCCATTGGAATTACTCTCACTGACAACCGGAAGGCCACTTCCATTCTTGATACTATCTAAGATATGATCAATTCCACCGAAAAAGTCGCTAACAAGTCCCTCCTGATTCAAATTGTTATCAACCTGTTCTGGGTTGATACCACCAGCATCAAAATCAATAAGGTCACAGGAAATGTCCTCACAAGCATCCAACCAGTAGGAGGGGGATGAACGAGCAATTGGGTCACCCTCAACTGTCACCGGAACCCTATTCCCACCCTCCATTTCTCTGATCAATACTCAGATATATATGATCACACTATCAAACTAACAAACAATACAACCAAAAAAATCAAAAGACGAAAACTTTTAGATGAGAAAAATAATGGGAAACAGAAACCAAAGACAAACAGAGTGATTCCAATTGAAAAGGTAGAAACTTTTTAGCACAGAGAACAGAAATGGGGAATTTAGAGTATATAAGGATAGCAGTTAAGGGTATATAGACCGTACAAAGCACGCAAAATAGTTAAGAAAGGTAGGGTTAGCCTCGTAAAGAGAAAGCAAACCACAAATTCTGTTTATGATTCTATTAGATTCCGCGGTTTATCAACGCCTACTGTTACTTTCAGCTCTCCCTCTTCTTTTGCTTTCTCTCTTTGACTAAACCCACACAAGCGTTCGTGCACAAACACACTCAGAGAGAGAGAGACACAGACACAGTCCTCTCTCTTCTCTTTTAGCTTTTTTTCCTTAATTACCCGTTTTCTGAATTTTGCTTCTTCTTCTTCTTCCACTGCTGCTGTTGCTTCTTCAGTGAGGAAAAAAACCACAGCGACAGAGACAGAAGAAACAGAGCAAAATCAGAGAGAATGAAGGACGAGAGAGAAAGAAAGAAGAACCCGGAAAAATAAGAACAAAACTCAAACAAAAAAAATAAAAGAGATTTTTTAATTTTTTAATTATATTTTAGGGTTTTGATTAAAAAGAGTTTGGGTTTGGTTTGGGATGTTGGTGCTCGGAACTTGGAATCAGTGTGCGAAACTCGGGAACTGAGAAACTTGAACAACTTCGCCTAAATTAATTTACTTGTACAGTTGTACTGTAGTGTACATGAATCAACCGAACCGGTTGTTTCGGGTCGGATCTTTTCGGGTCGAGCATCTTGAACAAGTACAAGGAAAAAAGCTGCTGTCGGAAGATGATAGATCTTTCTGTCCACGTGTGATTACATTATTGGTTAGTCGGTCGTCCAATGGGCACACAGTGCTGTCTTTACGAATAAGATGCTGACACTTGGAGTTTTATTTTTTGGATTACGGTGATGATGATGATAAAAGATTGATTATGAAGGAGAAAAAGTTAAGGGGTCAAGAAAGTCAAAATGATGGAACAATCTGGACCCTACGATTGTCCTCATGTTTTCAGATCGCAAAAGAAAAATTGGGAATTATTGTTTGATATGATTCTATGGAGCATTGATCAGATCCCATTCTCATGAATTCATTGTGGTGTTTT